>JASTWP010002165.1:0-48764 GCA_030770255.1 Temnothorax ravouxi | reverse complement strand
TTGTTTGCCGCGTGTAGCGCACGCGTATATAAGTTCACAGTGTGCACGCGTATGACACGCGACGCGGCATGAAGATCTGCCTGCTTCCTGTACGCATATTGGACTTTCTCTTAATTTGCATTTCGATGTATGCGTCGGATATTTGCTGTTTTGATTAGAGTATGAGCAATTCTACGCGCAAATCTCTTGTCTTAAAGGTATCTCAAAGACAAAACGAAAAATACGTCGACCAGATCATTATGTCGCGTCAGCTTCGACATAGTGATGACGCGTCACCGACTACTCATACTATGTTTATCAATCGCTCGTTACTGTTGTTCGCAGAAATAGTCTCGCTTAGGATACCAATTCATTTCTACAAGATATTAATCCATAAATCGTACTGAATGACGCATGGAATAAAAATTATGCTTTTTTTTGCCTGCAAGTTATGCTGTCATACATAAAACATGTCAGTATATTAAGGCTACAGACGCAAAAAATATTCAATATTCACACACGCGAAAGAGAAGTATCTTTTTATATCTATTTAATATTTTTTGGTTTCTACGATTTTCAGTACGTCTGATGATGATTCCTTGAATTCTTTGGTTTGCCTGGAGATTAGTGTTGTCCGCTGCGCGAGTTTCAACATTACTTTAGAGAGATCATCGTTAACTTTATAAATTAGCAAGTGCCTCGCAATATATCACAATAACAAAAAACTAGAGGGGAGCGATATATTATGCGGGTATGTCATATATATGATACATTTCGTAATGCTATATTTCTGGACGATGCACGTTAATCGTAGACTGCCAGATAAGCGATACTTTATATCCTAAATATTAATTTATTGCGCTTTGAAGTAGATGTATTAGAGTAGCGAACGGGTGGGAAAACGTTTCCACTGCAGGCCGTAAATTACGGTGACGTAATTTTGATTATATATATGTCTGAGTAAAATATTGTCTTCGCGTGACTTTAGTGCATTTCTATTAAGTTCCATATTTCTCGAGTGATATTTCTCGTTATCAAATTTTACAAACTTGAATATGACACACATTGACAAATATTTGAACTATATTTGCTACATGATGTATTTTAACATTCAATTCTTTTACGTCGTCTTTATACGCGAGCAATAACTAGTAGTACCAAAAAGATACGGCAATTTTTATCGTATATGCAAAATCTATTAAACTGGATGGTTCTGTTTCCATAATAATCTCATGTTAATTTCTCAGTTATCAATATGCACTTTTATCTCCAGCGCGATATTATACAATTAAGCTTCAATCGTTTCGTTCAATAGATTCAGCTGAAATTGAGTTGGCAGCGGAAAGTTATTTGACTAATGACCAGCTTCCCGCTAATGAGAACGAAAAATATCTTTGACAGTCGCGCGGGAGAATGATCGGGAAGATCGCGTCTAGTCTTGGAACATCGACGTTGATGTTCCAAGGACGCGTCTACCGAAACGCACGTTCACGCAAGATTATCTCTACGGTATGCTTTCTCACTGTCTCGACGAGGGCAAAAAGGTGCCGTCGGTGGTTGCTGACTGGAAGAAAGCGGTGGTGGCGACGACCGGGAGGAGGGCAGCGTAGAACGCAGGCGTCGAGAGAAGAAGAGCACGCGAGATGAGCTGGGCGGAGCGGCGCGGCGTTGCACTCCAAACAAATAATCTAGGACGTCTCAATCCTGTCAAGCGGCGGACGTCGCCTTCTCCTCTTTCACTCTCGTGCAACCTCGTTCCTCTTCCTCGTTCCTCGCGGCCTCATCTGCCCGACGATGATCCGTGGCCAGTCTCCGGCGTACGTACTGTCACGACGTGTTCGCGAGAGGATCGACGAAAGCCCTGAAATCGTCGTAAATTATTGTGCCGCGGACATGTGGCGTTTAGCTCGGTGTAATTGATTGCCTGTACCTAGGAGGCCCGGGCGAGAGGGCCGAGGACCCCGGGGGTATAGCCTCGAGGCATAAATTATAATTGAATTAGCCTGAGTTCTTAATTAGACCGCTGGAGCGAGGACCCTCGACCCGCTCTCTCTTTACAACTCCGTGCCGCGCGCGGTCCCCTTTTCACCGCGTCTCTCCTCCCGCTGTTTTGCCTCGGCAACGTTCTTCGTTCCTCGACGTGCTTTGTTCATGTCGTTGTCCGCCTCACCTCTGTCCCGTTCGCCTCCCGCGAGATAATTTACAACGGGGGCGTCGCTATTGCATGTCTGATGCGCGCGTCTCTTTCTCCGTATCTTCCCGTTTTGTTTCTCTCGGTCCTTTCACGGCGCCGAGCCTGGTACCGGTGGCGGTGTAACAATCCTTTGTACAAGATGGCCGTTGAGGATATCTATGCTTTTGCGATCCCAGAATCCTTTTCCTGATGCCTCTGGCTTCGTCCGGTTCTCCAATCGCCAAGGCAGAAAGTGGTGGCGGCGGCGGCGGTGGCGGCGGCAATGGCGACGACGGCGACGGCGGCGGTGGCTGCTGAAGAGATTGCTATTGTTTCTTTCTCGCCGAGAGCCCAGCTCGTTCGTACTTTACGAGCAGAACTCACTCACGCCGGACTGTAATGAATTACGAGCGATATCTGCGAAAGAGAGCTAAGATCGGCGAAGTGAGAAGTTTGGTAAGTGCTAGTCTACAACCTTGCTTTAAAGGATATTTAAGCTTTAAGCCGTAAGAAATTGACCAATCACAATAGAATGTGAGGAGAATACTCGATTGCGATTAGTCAATTTCTTACGGCTTAGAGCTTAAATATTCTTTAAAGCAAGGTTGTAGACCAGCACTAAAGTAACATACTGAAAGAGGAGGAACCGCGACAATCAATGTAGAAGAAAAGAACATACATTAATCTGTGGATTTACACGGATGACATTTCCAAATATATCAAGATTATGGAATAAGATAAAATAATTAAGCTCCGGAAGAACCATGAAACGAGCCTCTTATCCTAAATTCTTAATATATTTATAAATCAATCTGTGCTTATACATCATAAGCTTTGAAGAATCTTTTGTTCTATAAAGAAGAGTAAAATCGCACGCGTAAATTAAGAGCTTGATGTATTATTCCGGGGAGGAAAGACTCGAGCGGACTTAACGAGCGTCACCGACGACGATTACCGTCTCCGCGACCGCGGATGCACAATCGCGAAAGCATGCAATTAACGTGATATCGATCCGAATCGCGTGGCGCGGCGGCGGCCGTCGGGCGCGGTGCCCTCGCGTCGGCAATCTCTTTCCCAGCTCCGACTTAAAGCCCCGATCGTAACTCCAGCTTTTATCGGGAAGATTCGTTTCCGCCGGCGCGTGCAAAACAAACGGCGACGCTCGCTGGTATACGCGAAGCGCATCCGCAGCAACCCTGGATCCTCTCACTCCTCCAAGTCCCTCTCTCCGCGCGCTTCTCTACGCGTATCTACGCTTTCCGCGCTCGTAAAAGGAACGTTTATTATCGCGCGTGTCCCGCGATAAGCGTCCTGTCCAGCCGCCTGTGCTTCGTCCTGTTGTCCGAGAGCACGGACGCCGGGACAAGAAGCCTCGTTCTTGGATTTCTGAATCGTTCGTCTGTGCAGCGTCGTTTCACCGAGCTCGAGTTCAAAGAACACTCTTGTAAATTATGCAAGCACTTTATTCCCCATTCCGCTTCCCGGTAAGCAATCTTGCGAGAGAAGGCAAAATTAACATTTACACATAAGGAATAAAAAAAAGCGACATCTTTTCAATTATACAATATATTTCTAATAGGGTAGTTTATTATACATGTATATTTTTTTACATTAAATTTGTCTGGCTTGATAATAATTCTAGAAAACATATTTTCAGTCTGTTAGATCGTTAATTTTGGCCGGGTGGATGTGCGACCGTTGATAATTAATTTCTACGTTCGGCGAGATCGCATCGGCCGCACGTAGCGCCCGGCGCGTACGCGCCGGCGGATTCCTAAGGTCGTACATCTTGTTCCTTCTTTTTTGGCCGGCGAACGTAGAGAGAATCGGAAAGCGAGAGGAAGAGAGGGGTAAGGGTGCCCCCGTGGTTAAGAATTGCGGGCGGTAGCCGTTCAGACGATGCAAATTCGAGACCGAAAACATTCGCGATGTATAATTCATCGCGCTGGTCCGCCTACACGCGATATTACGCGTGCTCTCGTGACAATGACACAATGTTTGCGGTTACACAGAACAGAGAACGTCGTCGCATGCGTACGTCGTAATCGCGTGCAAAGCGCGCCTCTCGTGATGTTAAGAATGAGTTTTGAATGAAGTCTTTCGAATTGCGCGCGCGCGTCAAAAAGATTTAGTGCTGCCGAGAGAAACGAACGATTTGATATATACTTTTATAAATCGTTGAATAATTAAAGTGTGAAAATATACAAGTATTTCTCGTTATATCGTCTTAAAATTTTCTATGACATTCAGTGAACTTGATGTAAGAAATTATGTTGCGTTACATCTCCATATATTTCCACAATATTATATATAATCTTATTTTGAAAGTGTACGCGTAAATTCATTGAGTGTACGGGGAAGAGTTCGGGTGACAAAGCATTTCATCAAGCGAGTCGCGAACTCTAATGGCTTAAGTTTTCCCGATGCGCCACGCGAGTATCCGAAGGAAAAGCGGTGCAGGAGGAAGGGGACGGGTGAGGGGTGATTTTACCAAAAACGGGAAGAAGACCGTGCTCGCGAGGATTCCGGAACAACGACCGAGTTGCCATCGGAATCCGGGTGCCAATCGTTGAACCTGAACAAACGGAGCAATCGACGATACGGATCGTAAAGCCGTAAAAGCAAAAGTATCTCGACTCAACGGTTCCCGATATACGTGTAAGCATTCACGTCGACGTCGGATCGTCACCGTGGATCGCGGACGGTGCACTCTCCCACAGAGTAGGTATACGCATACAGAGGCATGCGTGTACAGCGAACGCCGGCGAGCGGAAACACGGTGCGTATGCACCACGCGGGAAGAAAAATACTTCTGCTTTCTCTTCCCTCGGCTCTTATGTATCAAACTTGCACTATAAAAACGCTTTGACGAATGGAATATCCGCTTCGCAGATGAATGTTTTGTCGGAATGTCGAGTATTTCTTTACATCTGTTTGCGCGGCGCCTGACGGATTTACCTTACGCACAATGGCGCGGAAACTTATGTCGCGATTTGAAACACAGCTCCAGTTATTTTTTTTTTCGACGTTAGACAAATTTTATAGATAAGAAGCTACTGATACGTTATTTGCAATTTTTATTATCTGCAAATATATATATATCTATAAATTTGTTAGGATATGCAACAATATATATATTTGCTTTTCATAGCTCAAGTTTAGTATTTCTTGGTTACAATTGAAATAAATAATAATATTTTCATGATTCAAATTGTAATAACATGTCTTTTAATTGATTTAACATGTTGCGTTTTATTCGATAAGCGAAAACAGTTGCGCGAAGTCTGCGACTGTCTGACTAGTGCGGAAGCTATCTACTTGTGTACATACATCCGAGCGTCTGATTCTTGTCTAATTCGGAATATCCTGCAGCAAAAATTCCCGCCTGTTATCAAAACATAGATACACGTAATTGCTTTTCGCAAGTACATGTAAATGTCGGCAGATGCATGCGCGCATAAAATTTTATTTAATTACGGTTGACAGTCTTACTCGGCGACGTATTTTCGGTGACACGATATGCGGATGTTGACTATTTTGGGAATTCCATTGGGAAATGTACCTGTTTATCAGGGATTGCCCGATGATGTTGGATTCTCTTCCCCATATTTGTTGCAATTAACACGATTTCGAGGTACCCGTTTTATGACCGAGGGAACCGGCGTCGCTTATTTCCCATGTGTAATCGCCGCGCGATTTAATGACATGCGTAGCGCCGGATATTTTAGCACTTGTTCCGGAAAGCCAAGCGCAAACAGAAATCGAAATTGACTAGTGACGGGGCGTGTGGAAAGGAAAAGGATACCCGTCCGAATGTCGGCGGGTACATACATCGGTAAACGATTCGGCTGCTCCGGCCGTGTTCGCTTGTTAATGGCACGGGAGGATCCTGTCGAGAGATCCCGCTAAGGAGTAGCGGTGTAGAGCTTGTTGATAAAAAAGGAGCAACGGGAATATTTTCTCGTTCGCCGTCCCCGCGCACCCTTGAGCTAGTAAAGCTAATTAAGAAATAAGTCGGACCACCAACGTTGGTAGATAATTTGCATGCTGCGGTACGAAGATCGAATAACACGATATGAGGTATTACTAATAATATCGCGTAGATATGCCGGGACTCTCTTAACATCTTACGATGCTATCTTTTTCAAAATGATAGACGAGAATTGGCTGGAACATCACTTTCTCAGAGAAATCAGAAAAACTTGACAAACTACAAGTAAAAAAATAAAATAAAATCTATTGTAACGAAAACTAATAAGAGATGACCAACTAAAAAAATAGTCTGCCTTAATTGGAACAGAGATTTCATTTTTCGACGTTTCGTCAGAGTAAATTTTGCACATATCTAAAAATTAGTGTCAATTGCGGGATTACTGACATAAATTTTCTATCCCGCGAATTCAATCTAATTTCAACAGCTATCCAATTTGCATTAACGATTATTGTATATGGAATTATGCTGCGGCGACATGCTCAAAACGGGAGGGGCCAAAGTTATCGCCAATACCATCCGTGGCATCAAAGTTATTCCGCCACGGCAGACCACCTGATCGCGGTTAGATGATTGTCCGTGAGTATCGGGGCCAATTAGCAGCGGTCCATACCGCCGATTGGATACCACGTTTCCCCGCTGACTGTATTCCCGATTGGATATCACTCGGCCATGACAAAGTCCCTCCTGCAAGCGGAGAAATAGCCGCGGTACGTCCGCCTCGGACTGGTTCTACTCTCTGAAAGCAGGAAAGGTCTCCCCCTTCTCTCGCTCTTTTTCTCTCTCCGACTCGCTCTCTCGCCCGTGTCTCTTTCTTTCTCTTCGGGCTCGCCGACTATCGTCCAGTCGGTGCAAATCACTCACTAATTACATCTAAAATGACTTACACATGTGAGGCGGCCGACGGGAGCTATAGAAAGTAGGAGGAGACCTTCGCATCGATACGCCGCATCGACATTGCGAACACACACGCGGCTAATGGCGCTTGTGCGATTATGCATATTGACGGCCGGGGTCCCCGTCCCCGGTACGGCGATTGATTTCATCGCTAATTGTATCCAACCGTGTGTTGCTCGTTATCGGGAAAGGTGCCCCTCTTGCACCGTTTGTCTTGGGTGCCGTGAGTTACGCAGCTACAAATGGCGCGCGAGCACGGCGTTTATAGCGACGTTTTAATTAGGTCGGTTAATAGCGCTCGAAAGTGGGTCGTTCATGAAGACAATAAGTGTATCGCGAATTTGAAGATTACCGGCACGGCGCGCGCTTCTCGTGCAGCCTCTCATCTCAGCCGAGTACACCGAGTTATTAAACTGGAGCGATTCCGGTCGGTCATTTCACGGCGGCTTAAAATCGCTTCTCAACTCGATATCTCCGGACTACCTCTCGTCTGCACGGGCCGCCAGGAAGCCCTACGAGTGCTCTTTTTTTCGCGCGAATCGATAAGCCCTTATTAACGGTGTAATTATCTGCCTCGCGTAATTAGAAGTAAATTAACTTTCTATCGTTTAAAGCGTTTAAAGAGGACATAAAAGATTATCGCAACGTAAATGAAGTACTTAGCGATCGAGGCGTCAACATATCTCCGACACATCTGCTCATATTTTGTATCTCTCCTACAGAAAAAGAATGTGATTATTGAATTAGCACAAAATTTTTGCTACCATAATAACATGTTGTTTTCTTTTTATTTTTTAATTTTAATCATATTTCTATTAACAAAATTTTTAAATAGGTAATTATTAAAAACATTTTAATTGTTTTAACGTATATTTGCAACTTCTTAGCTTGTGTTGCGTATCTATTGACTTAGTCATAGAGATGATACTCTGTTAAGAAGATCGCTAACAAACATGACGTTGCTCATCATCGGCGAAGTCTGAGGACATTCTTGATAAAAATTCGATACCGTATCCCTTTTCTGGGGTAAGTAAACATTCGATTGTTCGGTGTTGATCGCGAGAACGACGTCGAGCGTAGATATCGCGACGGTTGTACGTTAAGACATTGACGTAACACGTTTATTTTGGGCCCGCGCCACTCAAGCGATTCCACGAAATTCCCGCGAACGATTACACGGATTCCATCGATGACTTCGCGAGTCTTATCTTACGTACTCCCACGCAGTTGTTATCAGCTATTCCGAGGTATTGCATTCGTGTCCAGAATATTTTTCCCCCGCGCGCAAACGATCGCGATACTTGAAGTCAATTATGACTGTAGAGCGTAATTACACCACACGATGCATAATTATTTGCCTAACTAAAGTTTTATACGATAAATAAATATCGCGAAGATAATTGTCTTTTGCTGCGTTTATCCTGCGTCTATTCTTCTCTACACCTCTTTAATCTCTCTCAGGCGTTTATTATTTAATAAGGTTTTAATTTGAAGATAGATTCCTAATGGCTTCTTTTATGTTCGTAAGTATAGTTCGAGTGATTTTCGCGTTTTTTCAATCTGCTCCTTGCTATATACGTATATCTCGGGTCATTCAGAGTTTGTCTGATCAAAAGCGAAATTAAATTCTCTTCGACCATTGGCCAGCTCTCATTAAATGTGGATCGTAAAATTTCCGCGGACGTTTCATCAGCAACTTGATTTAAATCTTTCTCTTTGAGAGCATTTTTCCGTCCTCATTGACGTCGACGGCACGGCATTGGCTTATCCCCGACGCGAACGACCGACTAAATATAAATTTAATCGGTGGATCGTTGCCCGAATCGATCGAACGCGGCGGACTGCTGTTCCCCGGTGACTCGGGTTGCTGGGAGAGTGCCCTAAAAGTGCGCCTTCGCTTTTGTCTGGATTCGCGTCGACTAACCAAGTTTCGTATGACTAATCTCGGCTGACTCATCCTCATTTGGTGCCGCGCGCGAATGGAGGAAGATCCGTCGCAGACGTATATTTTGGCAGGACCATTTTCTCCCAACGTCATTGTATAATACATTCTCATCTCGGTAATGCGATATTTACCGAATACGTCTTCATTCATCTGTGATTTTTCGTCCGAACCGTAATGACCTGGGTCTTTCGATCGGAATCACTCGGCGATCTCGGCGTCGTAAGCGATCTTCGATCCGTGGGGACGATACTTTCCCGACGGTAGTAGCGAATAATAGCCCCCCTTGGTCAGCTGGTAACGGTAAAAAAATGGAAAGCCAGGGAGAGCAGTCGTTTTTCTCGAATCGTCAGAGTGTGCGCCTCTGATAGCGCCGGGGTTCCGAGAAAAGAAGCAGAGAGAAAAAGAGAGAGAGAGAGAGACGCGAAGAAGAGAAGAAATAGTGAGAGTTAAGTGATGGTGGGTGGGCGAGATGGTTATTTAAATGCCCATAGGAACCATTAGAGATTATGGTCCAACAACAAACCGACGACGTGGTTGAGCCAAGTCGAACGGCGATATGTTGCTTTTCGAAACAAAAACTTTCCATAGCCCTCATACTTTTTCTTTCCGGCCTCCGTACCTTTTTCCCCGCGATGGCACACACACGCGGCTTCGAATGCTTCTGCGTGAAATGCATTTGCGGATTGCGCACTAACCGGCCTGCGAATGCGTATAGCACGCGTCAGCATATCCTTGACCGTCTCTGTTTAAAAAATACACTGACCGGATTATTACAATTATGTCTAATATGTTTAATATGATATAGACGTGCGTTCACTCATATATAGTTGCGTCTTCATCGTCGTTCTCATAGCATGGCGGGATGAATTCGTAGATGAATCATATACTATTCTCAGTAATATGATAACCAGCAACTCGATATGATATGCGCAACATTCTCTAGTTTTTGCAATCAACACCGAGTCACACAGCCGTGTATAAAATTAAGATGTAAATTGTATCTCGCACTTACGTCACTCGTGTTATAATTAGATTTTTTACATTTTTTCTCATGTCTCTATCATTTTAATTATATCTCATAAGATAACTCGTAATAATAGGTTAATAGCTTGTATTAAATCTCCATCTGGGCCGATCATATTAAAACGGGATTAGTTCAAAATTATATATAATTTTATTACAATCATTGAAAATTGAAAATAAAGTTACCTCAATAAAATTAGTGACACCCAAAATAAATTCAAGTTTCGAAATATCGTTGCACTGCACCTGAAACTTTCTCAATAATACTTCGCGTGATTTACGCTGAAATACATTTTCGATTATCGTGATCACCCACATCGAGTCGTCAAACACGAAAGTATGTGCGACGATACACATAGCGGCTCCTCTTTTGAGAGATATCGACGCGTTCCCAGACGTCGGTCACAACGAGCGCGATACGTCGAGGAGGGCACGTTGGGTTATCGGCGACGAAATGAATTCCTAAAACTCAATTAACCGTGGCCTCTTTAACGGCCTCGGCTTAACGAACGAGACGAAACGGGTAATGAATGGTCGGTGCAGGATACGTCGGCTTTCCGATCGGGCCGAGCTATCCGTGGATACGTTCATCCGAAACCGATACCCGCCCTAAGAGCATCGAATGATCCAACCCTTTTAAGTAGGTTTAAGTAAAACGCTAGGAATGCAAGGGATAGCTCGATGGTACTTCATCGGCGAGGTACAAGATCAGTTTCAACGGTGACTCATCGTGGAGTTCGTGGACAGCACCGTTTCAATTCGTTTCACAAGTGTAAGAGAGTGTTTACGAGTGTATAAACGAGTGTCACTCGAATATCAGTTTAAAGTAGTTAAAGTAGTTAAAAATAAAAGTAATGATTAAAGTAATAATAAAAATGAAGATTATCGTAAATTCAGTACTAATATCCTGAATTTGCAATAATAAATTATTTATGTTTTAACAGCAATAATTACAGAGAGAACGATTACCTACAAAATATTACACACTTGAAATGTAGTTTTATATTTTGTTCAGGATATATTTTTAAAATTAATGAAAATAAAATTATTTTTATTATAAAATGCAGTACCATATTGCGAATAAAAATTGAATCATCATATTCTAATCGTTTAATACATAATTCCCTGCGTACGCATGATTCTCGAGAATCAACAAATCACCGTGAACGGTTTTTCTTTCACAACGATGATATTCGCCCATCTACCCCTCGCTCTCATCCCGCCACTTTGTAGCCGTTTTTTCTTCGCGGGGGCGAGGAAGGGGAGAATGACGAGGAGCGTGTCAGAATGAATGTGACGCCGGCGGAACGTCGCGGCTTCCGAGCAAAAACTACGTCGCGTACTCCTCTCGCGTGGCTCCTCTTCTTGTTTGCGCTTTCTTCTCTCCTTCCTTATATTCATCTTCTCTCTCCTTTCTCTCTTCCCCGTCCGCGTCCCCGGCCGTGGTACACTTGACGCACGACAGTTCTCTACGTAGCGTTACAGGACGCGTTTAGTCGCTCGTCGTCTCCTTATCCGTTCTCCATAAACGCACGACGTCGACGGCTATCTACCACTTCACGTGGCACCAGCCTGGAGACACGAGTGAGTGTGCTCGTGCTGGTAGGAGGAAAAAGTCAGGCTCGATCAACGAGATAGTTTGCGCGCCGTATCCTACGCTGGCATAGTTCCGACCACAGGACGGTCCGTGTTGTTTTGACTCTGTCAAGTGACGTGTCTCCGCGTCTGATCTTTTACACGCAGATTGTAACCAATCGTGGCCACCGTAATGGATCTATTATTACTACGAGAGTAGTAGCTCTAGCATATGCTACGTTAAATATACATATTTTATGATTCTAGTCTGCGTGCTAATTATATTCGAGTGTTTGTGGCTCGAAGTGCGAAGATATATTTTCGCATAAAGTGAAAATGACAAAAGCAACTGTTTACGTTAATTTTTTGTACTGTTAGTAATTATTAGTATTATTAGTAAAAAATATTATCAATTTGATCAATCATGATAATTGATTGCACAGCAGGCGTGTTTTATACATTAATCATGATATTAATTAGCATAATTTACGTATCAGTTGCATTCCAGTTATGATAACTGATACGTGAACAGTTGGAAGTTGGAAGTTAAACTAGAATCAATTAGATTTTTCTCGGAAAAATGAAATATTTCGAGTAATAATCTGATGCACGTGTAATAGAATATTATTCATGTCGTAGAAAGCGTCGCGATGACAAATTCGATGATGGTCCGTGTAATCTCCTGGAATTCGGAAGTAGCCGCATGAAGTAAGCGGATTAACAGATATTCTTCATGGAAATGATGCGAATGACACATACTTAAATTCGGCAAAGAAGCCAAATTTAAAATGTATAGTCGCGACAATTCCCGACCAGTCACCGGTCTTGGTCATTAGCGAAGCGCGCACATGTGGGTGAGTTCAAATTTAATTTTGTATACGAAATTTACAATGTACTTCAGATTAGATGTCAAAATTGTAAAAATTTTAATATTATATTGATATCATTGTTATGATTTGGAAATCTAAATTTTCTCTATGCGTGCATATGTATAAAGAACAAACATAAAATATTTTTTATTTATATTAATATGATTCGGGAATAATCAGAAGGAAGTAAATTGATAAGATTTTTCTGAGTTGAAGGAGATTAGGCTTTTATGATGAGCGATAAGACGCTTCTTTATTGACATAAAATTTACGCTGTGGGATATTTGTCACGCAGTCCTATTTTTAAGTATTGTAATCTACTAGCAACTCACTATAACTTCAAAATCTCTCTTGAGACAAATAAGACAACTTATAATTATATTTCGCAACATCTTTGTCTATCCCAAATTTATGAAGCGTTTAGCGAAATTGTGAAATTGTTTCAATCAATTTATCTTACGCATGATTATTACGGAGCAAATTTTTTTAGAAACGCGCCATTTTTCACGCATATTAATCAAGAAAGAAAAAATTGTCGATCTGCAGATGTGCCAAGAATATGTGATTGCGATTTACTATGATTGTGTATTACGTCCGCTGCGCGATTAGGCCCGGTCAGTTAGCGGTCGAATTTACTGGTTCTAAATCAAATCGTGACCCGCGTTACGGGTTGATCTTGATCGCGACGCTGGGCGATGCGACGCATTGCCGCCACGATTGGTCACGACAATTTGCCGTGGCCGTCTGGGAATCCATTGACACGCGTGATTTGTCGCAATTTGCCACGGCAATGTAGGAAACATTTCGGGGCCGGCTTTTGTGACGCGACGCCAGGTGACTTCTTCCTTTCGGGGCGTTCGCGTAGATCGGCTCGTGCTGCATAGGCACTACAAAGGTAGTAAATCTCGTGGTTATCCTCAATGGAGACGTCGTCGTTTATCTGCCTTCTCGCCATAACGTTGGAAGGTCTATTGGAACGGTTTACTGAAAGGCTATTTTCAGCCTTTCACTAAGTAACGCCGCGATATAAAAGTTGATATTTTTATAATAGAACGTTAATATCAAATATATTAAATGATGTAAACTCGTTGAGATAGTTTTCCGATTTAAAAGAAAATTGCGTTATCCGAATTTATCCGGTTAACACGGTCTCGTATAACTTTGTTACGTCTATACCAATATACATTGCAGCTTGGAACGATATGCCAAACGCGTCGCTCGATAGCAATTCATTTAGTTGACGACACAAACAAGTTCGGATGTACGCGCCGGGCAGTTTCGTGGACGACGACCTAGGTGATCGATTAGGTCGCTCATTAAATGACGCTGACAACGAGCACGATCATCCTCCGGCATGACTCCTCGGGACTCGGGATGTCGGGGGCCAGGGTGTGTAGTCATGCGACGAAATCCGTGTACGCCGCTTAGGCGACACAGGCGGTGTCCAGCTGAGAGTCATCGGCGTCGGGTCGGTAGTCGCGTTTTTCATCGTCGTGTCGGAGCCTATTCAAGTGTTGGCAGTTTTTCACGCGGCAGGCGACAAATATCCCCACCAAAATCCCCCTTTGGATGAGTCCTCACGTGGTCCGGGATGTCATGCCGGGTCGCATCCTCGCCGGCAACATTCACCGTGCCGATCCCGTCTCGGTGACTTACCGAGTCGCGTGTACCAAGTGATCTATCGAATCTACGATCGCGATCGAGCGCGAGTGTTTCGAAAAGGTCGTTCCGGAGAAGAGAAGTGATTTCGCGCATCAACGACTCCACTGTCGTGCGAGGTGATTTAATTACCATTCGCGGTTTGTGCGGGCAGTTTGACGTACTGTCAACAGTGGATCGATGTTATATCGTTAAAGTTTGGTATTTCTATCGAAAGATTTAATGACAATGCGAATGACGGTTTTACTAGGCTTTAACAACGCCTAGCTGATAGAGTGATAGGTCGGTTTACCGGGGAACCACCGTTCTCGTGACTGAAAGGACTTTGCGTGTTACGTCAGCGTTACGATTAATGTAGATATCACGGCGTAATCCAGGTTAAACCTCTACTCGAAAGCTCACGGACTGTGGCTTCGATGGGTGTGCGACGGGAATTCATCGCCTGCACCTAACGCCGAAAAGGTATATAGGCTCGGTCGTGGGCTTTTCCCGCGGAGTTAATCTCGCGCGACTGCGAGTGCGACTGACGCGTCGTGACGACGTAATCGGCGCACGGTTTACTTCGCTGAATTCCAACGACGATGTAACGCAGTGGTCGGCGTCACGCTGATTTCGAAATTGGACTAGTCGATCGGGACAGAAGTGCAATCGAACCGAACCGAACCGAATCGCGCCGAAAGTGTCATCGACCTGTCAAATGTGTCCCGTCGCAGATCGTGCGTTATCCTATAACGGAAACCGCGAGAATTCGCGGCGAAACGACATGCTTGAGTCGTTATTGCGGCTAGCTGGTCGTAATTCGTACGATTTACAATGCATGGACTGAGATGACACACCGAGGCGGAGACTCGCAGCTATGTCTACGGCGATCGTTGGGTGAGTTACGGCGATTTCATCGCCACGTTGACATGTCTCTCGCGTCGTCCTCTGGGGAGCATCCTTCGGATTCCAATCTACAGGCCGATGAATCGGTAACGAAGAGGGACCCAGGGACATCGTTACTTTTATCGCCCGATCGTAATCCTTTCATTGTCACTGCCTCGTGATAAAACTTGGAGAAACTCTAGAATTTTTAGGATCGATCTCTCTCATGAAATCGCATGCTTATCATTTATTATATACTTTCCTCGAAAGAAAACGATGAGAAAGCGTGTGCGCTCGCGTACCTCTTTCGGTGACTTCAGTATTCTTTTTTTACACTCGGTTATTAACGGATATCGGTGGAAGACGCAAGTAACGAGCATTAACTGGATGCTGTGTCACGAAGTGCGCCAGTGCGACGCGTGACGCGCGCATGCCGATCTTGCGTGTCGGAATTTGTCACGGTCGGATTTCACGACGTCCCGGAATTTCGCGACTCTTCGGAATTCCGTGACGTGGCCACGTGTGTAGTACCGCCAACCGCGCCAGAGTCCAACTCGGCGCCGCGTGTGTACGCATGCATCCAGCCTCCGTGGTACCCACGCTATTGGTATTGATACGCGTGACAAGTCTCTCTTCCTCCTTTCTCACTATTGAGTAAAAATTACATCGATTTATTATTCAAATCTCTTTTAATAAATCTATAAATTTTAGATAATATCGAAATAAATAAAAGTGACGATTACGAATTATTGACGTATAAAATGATTCGCACGGTAAACCAAGAATATTATTCGATGCTCGTGATTAACGCGAGATAGTCTAGGCTGGAATTCTTCGTCCTCGGCACTCTTTCCGTCCTGATGACACGCGAAACATCTCACGGACATCTCGCTCGGACATTTTTCCTCCTTACGTAAGACGTCCCGGGAGATCCGAATGTTAATATATCCCCGCGCCTTTCGACGCCGGCACGCCGCGCCGGCGCGCGGCGATTACCTTCATCGCGGTACACCGGCGTGTATTATTCGCATCCGAGGTGATCCACGGCTCTTAATGAAACGGCTAGCAAGAGGTTGTCAGCGGGACGTCGTTGTGACTAAGTTTGCAATTATGTAAACCGGCATCCCGGCGCGAGTGGGATACTCGTACACCTTGGTTTAGTAGAGGCGGTGGTCTTCGTTGATGTGAAAATTGAAAAATTGATATTGACGCTGCTGACGCAAATTAGATACTTCGGTATGTGACACGATACGTTCTACAAGTGGCTCTCAGTGTAGAAGAAGCGAGAGTGCCCGCCGCGCCCGCGCCGGATGGCGATAGATCAAACGTGATCTATTTATATAGATTCTTTCTCGTGTATAATACATAGATTTTTTTATAATATTACAAGTATTTTTATCTTTATTTTTAAAGAAAGAGCTTTTTCAAAGCATACCTATAATTGTTATATTGAACAGAGTAGACGATAATTCGCAATGATGTTAATCACGTGATTAGACTTCTTTCTCCTTAATTTTCTATTCCGTAGGCCTGTCTTTTAGGCTTTTTTTAGAGGCGTTTTATACAAAAGAATCTGTTACTTTAATGAAGTATGAATCATTTATTCATATCCAGCAGCAATACCGAATCCAGTTGTGCATCGAGTCGCCGCGCCGCTGCCGCAGTCGCGCCAATGCAATTAAACCTCGAAACCCGAGTCGATTGCGTATGCACCGTACCGCACTCCGCGTTACGACCCGATGTATATCGCGCAAGGAGTATGATGAATGCACGGCAGAAAGTCGTGGCGAAATCTGTATCGTCAACTGAAACTTATGTCTTCCAGTCACAAATTTTCCTATGTGAACGGAGATAATTTCTACGTGCGGGGATCGCACATGCATTGTCCGAAAAATTATATCCGACTGGCGTTTAATCGCAACTCTTATAAGGGGTTGCGTCACGAAAGAGGGGAAAACTAAAGATAACGATGAAAACCTGATAGTTGAGAGATGAAGGACGCCGTGCTCAGTTCGTGAGGACGCGCGTTCGACAGAGACAAAGCGAATGTTTTAAGTGGATTGGGGCCGCCCAAGCGGCATTCCACACGGTACACCGAGTGCATTGAGAGACGAGGTAGGCGGGATGAGGCGAAAGAAAGGCACGTTTGGTCCACCCCGCGGTACCACGGGCGAGCCAATAACCCAGTCGAATTAAAGCGAACGAGTAGCGAAAGTTCGTACCGGCGCGGCGCGGCGTGGCCGCGGCCGCTGTTTCACCTGTGTTCTGTAACACGAGATGCATTTGCATTGCGCAACTGCTTGCGGCGGCTCGCCGCATGTAGCTCGTATGTAACTGGGTTATCATTTACAACCTGCGGCGCGGCGCGCCGCGCCGCGTCACTATTCTACGATTCTCCAATGCACCTTTCCCACACACGCGTACGTAATATCGTTGATTTTACGTGAGATCTCATTCGCGTCACTTCTTCGCAGGCTGAAAACGATATTGCTGTGCCTTTAGGGATAATCACTATAATCAGTATTAATTATTCACATTTTTAAATCTTGTTTTAAAGTTTGGACAATGTTGTTGATGTCGTTTAATTATAGAGTTTACGAAAAGCAAGCGCAACTATTATCTCATTTATTCTTAAAACGATTTATAAAATTTTTACAGCCATATAATTTAAGGTTATAAGAGGCATATGATTTATGCGGACTTAGCGTAATCTATTTGTGACATCTTTTTAATCCTAATTACTCCGTGCACAGTTTCGCTTATCAGTTACAACTTATCAAATGCCCCTTGTATTTTCAATTTGTACGATTGGGAGTAATGACTGCGCGAGCTTATTATATAATCACACGAAATTTATTTGCATACATGATTGCTTAAGAATCGCCGCAAATTGGATGAAACGGACTTATTGCATATTCCATTCGCGATCCCGATCGGTACTTTTAACTAACGGGTATATTTTTGTTGTTTCCAGGTTACCACAGCTTGCCGTTTTAGCGAAGATTTTGTGCCTCCTGATGGTGAGTATCTTCACATATAATCTTTTTAGAACATTTATGGAAATTGTAGTCTCACTCTTTCGTGCTACAAATACATGCATCTTTTCGTAATAAGTAGAGAAGTAAGTTAGAGAAAGTTATCAGAGAAAATGAGTGGCTACGATATATGTGTCATAGTTAATTAGTAATATCGCCTTGTTTCGTAATCCATGAAGAATTTAAAATATTTATATTATTAAGATTATCGAGGAATCAAATATAAAAGTACGGAAAACTCAATACTGGCGCTTTTATCGCGCTACGATCGGTTTGTAATCTTATCTTTTCGAACGCGACCGACATTTGTAGCACGAGCCAATTGCATAAAGGTAATCTGATGATCAGTCGGCCTAGTTTCGCGGACGGTAACGAGCGGCATAGAGGTTCGTATTATACCGAGCCGCAGTTCCGCTGAAGCCGCAAAATCGCCTACTTCCGAGCTCGCGAATGTATGTAAAGATATACGGCGAGGATGACTGGGTCAGATCTGAGATATTCCCTGCACGGGGAGGTCGGGACCCGGGAGGATCGCGTGCTGAAACTCGTGCCAAGAATCAAGTAAATCGGCGATTACGCCGGCACGCACCTTACCTGCCATAGATTAATGATGATCGGCGCTTCCACTCCTACGCGTTTACAGGCACTGACAATTTATATGGCCGAGAGCGGCGGCTGCCGGCTTTGAACTCATCTTAACTCATTGCGGCGTACGTTCAATTCCCCGCTGTGGGCGCCGCGAAGCGCTATAAGTTTTGACGTCGCTTGAATTTTTTTAAGTACCTACGACGGCGTTCATTACGGAACCGTTAGCTTGCCATTGCGTTTTGATTAAATGCGTGCATGATATATCGAGTTGTTCTTTCTCCTTTGATTCTCTCATTTCTAAACTGTCTATATGTTACAATATATACTTGAACGTATACTTTAACATACTTTAACTTATCAATTTTTAGTTTATTAAATTGTTAATAAATAAACTGATTAACCACATTTGGATATTAATGCACTAAAAGTAATTTATTCGATTATTGATTAGTAAAAAACCTAGATTGTTAAATTATGATAATCTCGATTTGATAAAAAAATAATTTTCGTCACTGACAGAATGTTTTTTAAACTTAAATATCATACAATATGAATCATTGAGTATATCGTAGAGATTGGGCTCGCATGGCACTCGTCATTTATTACGCTTTCGAAATTGATGAAGATCTATGCTCGACTTCCCAAGATGATAAGGACAATTCGCGCGACAGTCTCATCGAGCGGAGACTCGAATCGTATTTAAATGAGATTTATGTATCCTCGATACCGGTCTTGAGCGGTGCAGTAAACGGTTCGCTGGTCCAATAAATAATTAAATAGATGGTGGGCTTAATCGCGAGCGATAAATTTAGATGTCGCCGGTTGGAGTAACCGCATGTGGCAAATCGCGACGAGCGTATCCCGAGGCTATCGTCTTGACGATACGTTTGTTAGGTGAGAATTTAATGAACAGCCGATATAAAACTGCGAGGAGCTATTTGTGCTGACAATTGTCATCATTCGCTCGCTCGTTTCTTTATTGTTTGAAAGTCCTGCCGATTAAATGATAATGCGAATATCATGGTGATGATGCGGAATCAATTAGCGTGTCGAATTTTTATACGCGGCGCGTCGCGAACGAGCGCAATTATACTGCACACATTTGCAACACAGAATTCAATATAGAATTTGTTGCGTGCGACAACGTCATAAACAGTTTCTGCGAAAGTATATATGATCTACTTAACTTTGTATGTTAAACTATAGAGAAGCTATCAACGGTGCTACCAACTCTATTCTCTCTCTTAGGCTATATACGTAAATACGATCTACCATCTCACGTATTAAAAGGCTCGTGTTACAGAATCAGGGAACTGCAATAAAATCCTGCAATGCGAATTTAATTGCTCTTCCCGTTCGCACGTATTACTGTTCGTCGCTGTATGTACGTTCACTATACGACGGTGTTATACCACAGCGGGATTTCCTTGTGATAAATTCTAAAGTAAACGTGTATAGCGTTGATTCTGACGCGTAATGCGCGAAAAATGTGAGCATCAAGAGTAATCAATTTGTAGAAATATTGACATTTAAGTCTGACATTTAAACCTGCAAGGACAAGTGTTGCATACAATTTAATATCATAATTTAGTTGTTTATACATATTAACGAATTCCGTACAAAATTATAACTTATATTAGAAGAAACGCGTCATACATACTTACGATATCAACGTTCCTAATGTCACGTCTATTATATATGCAGATTCATGCGTCATTCGAGTATCGTGATTGTTCGATCGTGGTGTAAGCTTTCTACTTCGATGTTTGTCGGATTAACGCTCGTTGCATCGGCTATCATGGCATTGTCGGCGCCACTTTTGATATAAACGAAACGCCAGTTTCGGCGACTATTAATGGATGGCTCGTGTCCGCTCGTTAACGAGATCTCTGCCATCAGCGTACACCATCACCTCCGAGTGGCCGGCACGACGACTCTCCGTCTTCGTCCGACACGGCGCATTTTTTTATCCGCGCGCATCCATCGCGGGGAAGAATCCGCGCGGGCGGATCAAGGAATGACTCGATGTCGTGATATGTGAACCGACCGTAAAAGCGTTCTTCTCAAGCGGCCGTGGAAGAATTTCGACGTTCTTAACGACTCTCCGTTCGGTCGTTGTTCTGAAAACATGCCACGCGAATTCTTATCCCGCCAGCTTTGTCGTTATATTCAACGAGAGATAAACTATCAGATAATTCGCGACGGATGATATAAAGCGCGATTCTAATTTTGGACCGAGTTGCTTTTTTTCCTCTTTATAATCTCTTCATGCTTGTACATTTTGTACCTCTCACTTTTATTTAATGTTATATTCCAGCGAATAATTAAATATCGCAGATAAAATGTAATGTAATTCCCGACTGAAGAAACACTACCATAAAACGGACATTTTGAATATTTATAAATCTTGGATTTTATATAAATTGTAAAATTGATTTGATTTGAGACATTAGAAGCACTGCTGTTGAAGTTGCATTTGCTAATTTTTTTCTTCTGGAACGTCTCGATTTGCGATTCGTTTAAAGATATTATTTGAGCATCTTATAAAGCAATAACTTGCCAATTTCTCTATTGGCGTGGCTAAGAAATTTTGGAATATACGGGAGGCTTTTCTAATTGCAGGTGGTGATGTGCGGGGCGGTGCCGGCGATGGTGCGCTCCGTGAGTCTCTACTCGACGTGCAGCAGCGGCAATGTTACCGTAATAGGCCGCTCGATCAAAGCCATGGGACGCGACGATCACAATGCACCCTACCGTAAGTAAGACCGCAAAAATCATTATGCCTCACTTGTTGCTAATATAATTTAGATGCGATAGATAAAACATTTGTTTTAATGAAGAGTACCTACTATTTTGTGGCCGTTATAATACTTTGTTGTTTTTCTTCCGAAATATCTCCAAAATTTTGCGGAAATAATTCAAGATATTTTTGTATCCATTATATTTCCATAATTTCTTTACATTTTATAATAAAAAGATACATTCTTGAAATGTGGTTAAATCATTAAAATAGATTTTTCTTTACGAAAGATTTCTCTTATCACAGCTGTGAAACTTGCGAATATTTAGCTTAAGATAATACAAAATTTATTAATTATATTGTCAATTATCATTAAACATGCTCTATATGTTTGACGTATGATTTGCATACTAATTATCTCTAAAGTGAAAGAGATACTATGATACTCGTAGTATAATAAGACTATCTGGAATAAGATAATTAAATATGTTAATCGAATCGAGTTAGCATTTCTTTATCATTTCGATAGACAGTTTTGTCTACAAGAAAAGGACTTTTATCCGGGTACGATGCAGTAAAGAATTTAATTTATTGCGATTCTTATCGATCGACCTCGGTAGGTCAGGAACCTTATCTCTCTCGTTTTCGCTATCGAATGTCTCTACGGCGGGGTCTTCCGGGATGAATTTCCATTTTTACGAACTAATAATTGCAGTCCTATTTCCGCGAACAGTGCGTCGGACGCACAAATATCGTGGAAGAAATAAAAGGAGTAAAAGAAGACGGCCACTGAGGAGTCTCGATGAATTACGACGTACTTTTATCCCGTCTTGATTGTTTTCGGCTAGACACTCTCGTCGTTTGCTTTATCGTGCGCGGAATGTATCTCGCCCGAATTTCTATTTATTGGAATCGGTTTTACGAGCGGATTGTTAAGAAATAAAAGAATTTATCCTTATTTTTCGAAAGGTTGAAAGGAGATATTCAATAAAATATACGGGACATTTACATAAGTGTTCGCTTATCTTCCACCTGTATTTTATCTCCTTACACATAAATCCGCCATGAAAGCAACGCTTGTTGTTTATGAACAGGATGTTATGATGTTGATGATGTATTTATTAAACGTTTGTTAAACATTTGTCCCTGGTTAAACCGCGCAAATCACTGACACAGAATTATGATGAATAAACGCCTCTTTCTTGTTTGTCTCGCACAACTCGCTCGTTCACGTTAATTTGCCGATGACCCTAATAACAGTCCAAAGTCGACTCTTTTCAAACGGAGGTGGCTAATGAGGTTTTGGGATCTGAAGTTATTAATATCTGAAGAATTGAAAACTGAAAGCCTTTAACTTTATATAATTTATTTTTCATGCATATTTGTGCAATAAAATGAATTTAATTCGCGTATAAATTCTTTCTTTATTTCACGCAGCGCAATATGGTTCTATTGTCAAATTTTGCCAGTACGAGATTTTGTAAAGAGCCGCTAATATACTAGGAAGCTCCATATCATAGTTTAAGTTTCATTAACTTCCACACGATTTCTCTCACTGCCAAAATGCTCCTCCCGCGGCGGTTGTTCTCGCAATTTCGCGAGTCCGCGAAAACTTTGCGCGTGATATCTCGGACGAAACGAGCGAACGGGCTGTCCGCCCTACACGCGGCGCGAGTACGAGGCGGTTCCTCTTGAGACGATTGCCGGCGAGGTAGGGGACGAAAGGAAGGTTCGGAAGGAGGGAAGAAGGCGCTCGCTTGTGCAAACAGAGGAGCCAGTTTTCGCGCCGCACGCTGCGCGTCGCGTCTGCACCTCCCCGAGATCCATCACCTTTGCGTACCTCCTCCTCCTCCTCCTCCTCTCCATCTCCATCTCCTGCCCCCTCTTGCCTCCTCCTGCTTTCTTGCTTTTTTTTTCCTCCACCTTTTCCCTCTGTTACTCTGCTCTCTCACCTCTCACGGCACTCAACTGCCGACAACGAGCCTCTCCTGACCAGCGATTACTCAAGCCCCTCTCGCGACTTGGAACGGCGCGGCGTGTGCTGCTGCACGGGGGGATTGAGACACTGTGAGAGAGTCCTTGAGGAGCCATGTACCAGACTTCGAGGAAGAATATGCGCCATGACAGATCTTTGGAAGTCTGAAGTCTTCTGAAGCTTCGTTGTCGCGCAACGAATTGTTGTTGAATACCAGCTGATGTCTGTTTTCTATTAAATATCAGATAAATTATCATATTGTAAAAATTCCATTAATATATTAAACAAAATTAAAATCGTACAACGTACGGAGGCATGCCATCTCATGCACAATAGTGATTTTTCGTTAGCATCGTTACTTATCGTTACTAGTAAATAATAAAAAGAATTACGTAATTATAAAGTATTATTTTTTTTAACGTTTAACGCATCTATTAATTAAATCATTGCATTAATATGATGTACTTAATATATTAAATTGTGATTTAAGTAGAATAATATTAGAAGTGTACAAGAAGACACGGGAACGTTGAACGAGAGGGAACTAAGCCAATCCGGAATGATAAGTCATAATTCAAGTGCGCGTCAGTTAATAACACGCTAATAACTATTATCCACAATCAAGGTAAATAATAATTATCGACTTTTCGTTACTCGTACGCCGAGAGCAAACACAGATGCGATCGACATGACGCACGCTATACTTATAATTACCATGACGCGACATACTTACCGCGCTTAAATGATCCCCCAAACACTTCGCGAAGCGTCTGACGTTTGATGTCCCGGAATTGGGTGTCCTTCGGACTGACACCCGCGCGAATTTCGACACGACGGAAAGGGGGGAAAGCGATAGAGATTTGAACGGGGCGTATTACGAGCGGGGAAATCGGTTGCGCCGGCAGCAGCACCGCGATCGCCCGGACTGGAATTTAATTATTCGAGTCGCGGTGGGCTGTGATTACCGTGTCAGCCCGATAAACCAGACCTTCACCTGTCGCACCTTTGATCCATCCCTTAATACCTCACGTTGCATTCCTGGTCCGTCTTGATGCACCGATGCTCATCTACTGTGCATCATCGAGGAGAGGACGCATCCTCGCGCATCGGCAAATCGTGCGTTTAGGTGTTAATGACAGGTTCGCTATTATACCGCGCGCGTTCATAACGAGAGAGAGAGAAAGAGAGAGAGAGAGAGAGAGCTGCGCGTCTATACGCCGTGTTCTCTCTTGCCTTTCCCTTTTGACTTTTTCTTGCGCTTTACACGGTCGGTACCCGGCCATCTCTCCCTCGCGCGTTGTATTATAGCTTTCATAACGCCGACGCCGCGAAATTGTAGCGCCCCAGTGGTTCTCGGCCCGACGCGTCGTCTCACCTTTATACCAAGGCCGGCATTACATCAACAGTTAATGGCCATATCGATGCTTCTTGCCACGGTGGTAATCGCGTGTAATTTCCTTTTCTCCGTTTCTCCAAGCTAGGCGAATATCCCTAAGTCTGATAAGTTTTTTCAGGTTGCATCGCGAGGCTCGATCGCGAGATAAAACCGTTTAAGTAGTTTGCTTCGACGCGCGATAGAAAAATGCGGGTAGTTGCGAACCTGTAACGAGCGGCGAATTGGTTCCTATATCGCGAGGAGCACGTAGAAGTAATATATGGGATCCATTCTTCTCTCCCTCTACCTTGCTCTTTTCCTCTTACGCGCAGGCCCATCCTACCAGTTATTATCCGGAGTAATCGTGCCTAAAAGCCGGTGCCCGCTTTTGATTAAAATTGGCTTTTAATTCATTTGGCAGCCTCTAATCTCGCGGCGGCTCCGATCAGAGGGAACCAGAGCGAGGGCGACGTGCCGATGGGCCAGGGGTAGGGGGAAGTTGAGGGAGAGAAGACAGAGGTTTGAAGCGAAAAATTTAGTGGCTTCTTCTCTTCATCCTCATACGTGCCGCCGAGCTTGCGAGTGCGTCATGAATAAATTCCGATGTCGCACCTTTTTTCGGCAAGATATATTACATCTTGCCGAATCGATCGATTGCGGATAGGCATCGGAATACTTCTTACGTGTAAAGCTCCAGAATTTTGTATTTTGCAAATAGTATTCCTTATAAAAATAATTTTGCTTTGTAATTGCACTTTTAATTTCTTCTTCTTGTCACTTTTTATCTTCTGCTTAATTCGGTCATACAGTTTGAAAACTCGCAGAATCGTGCAGAATAATTCGTTTTGACGAGTACTTTATTATATTTTATCACATCAGAAACGTTTCCTCGATTTCACGAAGTATTTCCCTTGATATCAAGATGCTTATTGCGTCCGGCACACGCTCTAGCACTCGAGGGGGGAGGAGGGGGGGAAGATTCATCGTCCGAGGAGATCCGTCAAATGGAAGATTGAAATCAACGCGCCGTAGACGGCTGTCTCGAAACTCCGCGCGTCTGGCAACTTACTAACAAACGCGTCAGCACTCGAAATGGACGCGCCGGCCTCACTTCCTTTCTTTGATAACGATAACCATCGCTTCGAGACGGAGCGACGGACGGAGTTTCGCCGCGATTGCTTCGGTCGCCGACGATGTCGACGGCGACGAGGTACCGGAAATGTGAAAGTTCGGTAATGGGTAACTGGAGCGAACAAACACAGTATAGAGGACTTTGTGAAACGCGCGGGTAACATCGTTCGGGTTGTTATCATCGTATCTTTTTCCGCCATTGTGTGTACCGCAGATATTGCGCGGCGCATACTTAAAATTCCGGTGTCACAAACCGGAAGGAAGGGACCATCGACTCCGTGCTCGATAGTTTCTGACTTATTTGCGAGACCACTTGCGATACTTATATTATCATGTAACGCACATTCAGTGTCTCATTATCGATACGCTAGTTTCGCTACGCTCAAATTTCCATATCCCGTACAACTCTCTCAATATTTCTGATAAAGTTCGTATTAAGATAGCGCAGCTATGTGTTTCAAACTGGTTTTCATCATAACACCAACCGCTTCGTGAAACATTTTACCGTTTATTAATCGACAAACTGTCCACGGTTAGCTGATTCTCAAAAAAAAAAAAACGAAATTGTTGACGTCTGTTATCAACTTTATTGGTATTTGTATAAAATCATATTTGTTTTCATGATGATGATAAAAATAATTTCGAGGTTTTATTTTTGCCAATTAATTACCGATTGATTGATCGCAACTGATCGGCTGGAGAGATTACAATTTTCTGATCAAATATCTGATGCATTAAAATTATTAAGTGCAGCATTTGTATCATGTAATTGATGGTTTGCTTGAAAAAGTGATTTATAATCTTTTGTTGTTGAAGATTTATTAATTGAGCTTTTATACAATTTTTTTGTCGAATAGCAAAATATATAAAAATTTTTATGATGAAGTTTTGTGATCTAGTCCAGTTGTTTTTATACAAGATAATACTATTCGAGAAACGCTGTTTACTTTGTTGTGCACTTGTCGCTTATTTAAATTGCAAAGTGATTGCATAATTTATGGCTAATTATTCAATTACAAGTGCTCTTGAAATGTATCTCTCAATTACTATTTACAAATTAGTACATCAATATTCATAAAATCTATCGATCGTCACGTTAAAGGGTGCGTAATCATGTAGGTATTTCTCACAGGGACTCTGTCGAGTCAAATGATAGATAAAAACAATGGTTTCCCTTTAATGATACTATCGGAATCGACATCCCATTGCGAGCTAAATCTAATTAATTAGCGTAAGTGGAGCAATTAATTGGCGCAGACTGCACACCGTAGGCTAGTGAGATAGCAGTTTCAGATTAAGTTCTCTGCTTCTCACTTTTTTTTTCGTCTGCGAAGACCCGTGGAAGGCGACAAGGGAAAGAGGTGCAAGTAAGAGAACGGAGGAAGAGGGAGAGAGAGAGAGGAAGAATTAGAGGGAGCTGAAGAAGGGCTTTACGAGGCAGTTCGGGGACATTCTTGATTTCGATGTTGGAAGGGAATTCGACGAGAACCACTTGAATTTAACGAGGCTCCACGGCAAATGGGCCACCCTGCAGACTCGCCTCCTTTATTTTCTCTATACTACTAGAACTCATGCCGCACTACTAACCCATGGGCAAACACTCGGTCTTAAGATTGCGCCTTCCGTCACAAAGTTTCCGAGAAACATTGCGATCGGCTCTAGACAAACCTATCAGCGAGAGGACAAAACTTTTGCCTTTCGATCTTTTTCTCATTATGGTTCGTACCATATGTCGAAGCGAAACGGTTTCTTAAAACATTATGAACTATTTTTTATTTTAATGTGACCGACGCGAATGAACGGTTTCAAAGATAGTTATAAAATGGCAAATTTATGTTGCACGCGAAATAAAGGATATAAGATTATTGCATTATTAACATCTTCCCTTTCGTAAATGGAGGGAATGAAAAAGGAGGACTTAATGTAAACTTGAAATTAATGATATTTTAACTTAACATATCGCGCTTCTGACCCAGTTCTGCTAATGCGTTGCAACGAGCACATCGGTAGATATTTCTCGCCTCAGAAATAAAGAGAAAAAGAGAAGAGACGTCCGTCGCGCGCGCGCACCTGTACCTGGTCGGTCCCTTTTTTTCCCCATTCGACGGACAAAGGGTGTCTGCTTCTCGCTCGACGAAATTTCGTAACACCGGAGTAGGAAGAATAAAGGGAAACGGAGAGACAGAAGGAGAAAGATAGAGAGACGGCGCTGCACCGGCTGCACGGTGCAACGTGCACTTCGGGGTCGAGGCACGACAGGATCCGCTAAGTGGCAAAGCATACACCGGACGGTCTGTGCCTCCTTCATTAGCACCAACTAGCCTCGGCGCGGCGGCGGTAGGCTTAGCCGAGTCTTTTCTTCTTTTCTGCCGGTGCCGAAGAGAGCGCCTGGTAGAGAGGGGCCCGAGCGTCGTTGTAGGTACAACTCGCGCCATAAACCTCGACGAGGTCTCTTCTCGGAAATATGCCAGCGCGCATACCGAAGCACAAAACGGTTCGCTTTGTGCATCCTGTCGCCTGTCCTCCGGGATCGAAGCTCCGCGTTGGTTAGAAACTGCGAGAGTTTCTCGAGGTCTCTCTCTCCGACGTTCTTCCGACGTTATTCTCTTTCATCTACAATGCACATTATTTTATGCGAAATTGCAACTACTTCCTCTTTCTCGGAAAGGAATAATTTTAGAAATGGTTTTATAAAACCGTTTGCTACATTTTACTGATAAGAGTAATCTTTTGTATAATATAATTGATAGCTGTATTATTATGACAGTTCAAACGCATAATGAGGTTTCCCGTTTCTTTTTATGTTACAGAGAAGCTCACCACACAATCGGAAGATTTCAGTAGGAAGCTGTACATCTTTGCGGAGAAGAGCCAACGATACATTTGCTTCAATAAGCGGTGGAAACTCGTCGGCCTGGTAATTACTCGCCTACCAATTAGTAGACATGTTTCATCATCTTAAGTGAGCGCGGGTAGATTTACACGCGCCGGTAAACGCCTCGTATTGTATTGTCCGTAAATTTCTATTCATCACCTACGCGCGGGGCTATAATTTACAAATTGGATTATTAGTACTTTAATGATTTAAGGCTTTAACGTTTAGAATGTGCATTACAAGCTTCAATTTTACTTAATATATCGTACGTTAAGTACCACCCAGTTTGCTAAAATCTAGAGTACTTTTTCATTATTATTTATTTTTTAAATTACGCACAATTTCCATATTTAGAATTCCGTATTTCAAGCAATTTACCAAGATTGCGATTTCTAAAAAAAAAGTCATTCAATCATGTAATAGTCAAAAGATTTGTATGGACATTTTTAATCTTTTGCAGTCTTATATATCTTGCATTGTAATATTTACAGTAATTGTGCATTTTGTCAACAAAATATTTAATTGCTAATGTTAAAAAAAAACGAAATATTCAATCCACATTTGTGATATTATTTCGGGCTGCAAAGGGTTAATGTCGAAATAGCGGGATAGTATATCGTGAACCGTGGACTATTTATTTGCAGCCGAAGAAACAGAAGGGACCGATGTGCCAGTTTTACGAGGTATACAACGGTTCCTATCTGAGGTACAGGAGCGCCGTCGACGGGACGCGTTACATCGGCTTCAACAAGTTCGGCAAGCCGATGAAGAATCCCCACGGCAGGCAGGAGTGCTTCAACTTCATCAAGTATAACCCTCACGCGGACATAAACCACCACAATAGTCTGGTGAACGCGGAGATGGGCGGTATGGAGCCGCGGGAGCCGTACGTCGTCTCGAGGAAACCGTCGCCGGTGATGAGGGCCACGAAGAACTCCCTGTTGCAGGCCGACAGCGCGAGGGAGCACGTCCACACGTCCACGCATCGCCATCGGCACTCGAATCGCTGGAAGATGCGGCAGGACGGCGGCGGAGACTCGGGACCCCGGAGACGGCACGAGAGCCGCCTCCTCGTCGAGGCCAGCAAGTATTGAGCCGCGTGCGAGCTCGCCGATCAAGACTGCCTCCTCGTACCCCGTGAGAAAACCTGAGAGATCAGAACTGCCAAATACGCTGGTGGATTCGCACGGTCGGGATGTTCAGGAGCCCACTTTAAATGTCGGCGCCTCATGTGTTCGCGACTCGAAGCACCACGTATTCGTTCGATCGGTCGGCGAATCAAGAGCGCGGGCGCGGCTCGTTCCGAGCACCACCACTCACACACACACACACACACACACATACACACACACACACACGCGCGCGCGCGCGCGCGCGCCTTAAAGCTGCGCCCGTTTAGTTTCCGTTTCCGCCCGCATCGGGAGCCGAAGCAAACGTTCCCGCCGGCGGAGACGGGTGCCGTCGTCGAGATTTAGCGTCCAGATCGGCGGAGGACTTCCGCCGCGAACGAAGCTATCTCAATTTCACGTGGTTAAGTTCGATTTACACTTGCCCCGACTGACCCCCTTCAGGCAAGTATGTACCTCGTAACGTATAAGAGCGTTTTCTTTCTAATCGTTAATTGATTCCTCGTGGCTTTTAATTCGCGCGCGACGAATCGCTCTCGTTATCTCTATCTATCTATCTTTTTCTCTCTGTCTCTTTTTTACTCTTTATCTATCTGTATCTATTTTCTTTTCTCTTAGTCTCGTGACGAAGCGTGGCCAATTAGTAGAGAAAACCCCCTTTTTTTTCGATGCCGTGCGTCGCGGTAAACGTGCGATACCGCGTCGACCATGTAAATTCATTCCAGGCCTGTTATCGCCCGGTCGATCGTGTGGCGACGCAAACAGAAAGGAATTCACATTGCGTAGAAATCGTAACCGAACGGCTACTGTGCTTCGAGTGCGGTCACCGGCCCGCGATGATAGCGCAAAGAGACGCGCGGACGGCGCACGTCGATGGACACGTGTTTCCCAATTTGCTCGACAGAAATCATCCGTCTTTCGGATATATCGCGAAATACAAAATTACTAGTACAATTTCGAGATATTAATATAATTCACTTAAACAATGTTTATATAAAAAATTCAATTAAGGTGCATCATCAGGCATGTTTTAGAAAAAAATGTCTCTTGCTTGTTCCTACGATGAAATCTCAATGCAATATCGTATTTTAGCAATAAAAATAATAAACGCAATAAATTGACAAATTTGTTTGTGTTATACACAAACAAGCGTCTAATGTTCATCCATTCGATTCGATCAAGCGCTTTTCGGTAACAAAATGACGTGTTACCAGGTCGTAACGTATCGGCAACGAAAATCACGATCAATATACAATCGTCAGAATTTCGTTCCTCGACGAATTATAAAAGCGGGAACGCTGTCGGCGCTGGTCCAGCGAGGAAATATTTGTCACGTCGCTCGTACGCTCGTACCGTCGCCTGCTCTTACGCTCGCCTGCGCAGTTAGAGCTCACGCCGCGCAAGACTCTCTCGCTCGCTGTGCTAATTACGCCGCCTAACGTAGCGTGCGTGCGTGCGTGCCTGCCTGCCCGCGTGTATGAATAATGTGTGCGTGCCTGCCTGCGTGCGTACGTGCGTGCTCGCGATGTACACGCAGGCCTTACCGCGCCGCCGACGCACAAACTCGCGCGGCGCGATCGATTAACGAACGTGCCGGAGTCCGACAACCGACGACAAGTCCTACGGTGGGATTTTTCTTTGATAATTCACAATTCTCCGGTTTGCGCCGATCAGATCGTGTATCGGGGATCGTATTTCGGTGTCTTTGAAAATTAATATACGATGTCGTTGTGTGACTTTGAAATAGGAGGAACAAAATGTTTCAGATGCGGGACATTTGAAGGCTTGATGTAAACAAGGCTGGAAGTGCCATATATTTAAACAAAGAAAAAAAAAGAAAGGCAAATTACTTTTGTATTTATAGAAGAGCTCTCTACGCTAACGATACAGCAAAAGAGCTGTACATGTAATTTTTGAGAGGATACTTACGGAGATGCCAGAGACGCGGAGATAAAGAGTATTTTTTCTATACTTTTTCAAGTGAATAAAAAAATGTAGTTTTTCATTTTTGTACTCTTTCCAAGTGCTCGTCTGTGTTCCTCTATCTCTCAAATACAAGATGACATCGACGAAATTTGACGGCAATATTTTTTTAAAACAATATATTTCACGTGAAATCTTTACCCTGAGACACCTCTCTTCTTTCGTGCATTCGAACGACGGCGATCGGTTAGAACTGCGTGTCCGCGTACGCGAGGGTATATATTGTACTTGTATGCATTCCGCGTGCATACGTATTTCTCGCCTCCGAAACGCGTGTGAGTGCGTGTAATATAATGCATTATCGTTAATGAACTTAATCCTTAGAACGCTATCGCAGACTGTATTATTAGGCTAGGTACGTGAATATATGACGCGGTGGCGACTCGACGAAGGGAACGACCGAGGGGGGCGCCGAGTTCCTCGAGGAGGGAACGTCTTGTGCAATCTTATTTTTCGCTTCTATTTTTTCCGAGCTCGAGTGTCGGTCGACCTCCTCTCGCCGTTTTAACTTTTCATGAGGCACAAGGATGGCACCCCGGAGCGGTTCATTTTCGTAGACTCGCCACGTAAGGAGCGCCTATCCCCCTTTTTCCCTCTCTCCCTCCTCTCCTTTCCAAAAAAGAAAGAAAGAAATCGCTCCCTAGGTAGCTTATTTATTGAAATCACGTTTAGGTACTACGAAAGCCGAAAAGCCCGAGAAACCCTTCGAGAAACCCTTGTACGTATATATATGTATATGAAGATATGCGCTGCTCTCTTTTCATCATTTTCATTGCTCACCCTTTTCCCCATCCCCTTCCCCTCTCTATCAGTCACATTTCTTAATTATCATTTCGCGCAACGTCATGTCACAATTGCGGGCCATTCGATACGATGTCATTAATTATTAATTCATTGGGTTTTAGCTTATTTATATCTTTTTTCTAAAAAAATCATTTTCAACGTTACAAGTTCTTCATAAAGAGATAGTGTGTTACATTTATGTTTAATATTTCATCACGCTCCATCGCTGTAATAAAGAGTAATATTCAAATCATGCCCATTTCTAAGATTTTTAATTAACGTTTTAAATAATTAAAATTTACTTGAGAACACATTTTCTTTACGCCGCGTCCCTCCACTCGTTTAAATTATTAAAATTCACGCTTTTTACGCGAAGTCTGAAAATACTCAATACCTGATTAATTTAATTGCATACGAGTGGCAGTGCATAAGAAAGCTTATTCCTATACGGATGATGTTTGTATGTGTGTTAAAAAATGTAGGGAGCAATGTGCACGTAGTAACGTCACGTTTCGTACGACGAATCAAAAATTTAGTCTTGTAACGCATTTCACACAAATTGGACATTTTTTTAAATATAATTTTTTTATATAATCTACGAAAATTCTTATCTCTTTTTACCCTGCAAACCGTCGTTTAATTACGTTAAAATTTGACTTCTTTCGGTGATTCGTTATCGGCACGTGGCGAGTGCAAGCTAAGCACGATAAGATGTCGCGTGTAAACAGAAATTAAACGCCAGCAGATGACCATGAGAAAGGCATAAAATCCGACGCTTATAATTTAATAACAGATAACTAATCTAACGTGTATATGTATTGTATTGTAATATGAGTATTGTAACTCCGCCTCTAAAGAAAAAAAAATTAACCAACTCGTTTTGTATGTGTAAGCATAGCGTCACGTAGCAAGAATCACCACCGGCGTTCACGGCGCGATGCGGAGGAAAAATGACAGAATAATTTTTATGGAGTATGCGAGTCTCCTCGAAAGCGAGATGTGTCACTGGACTCTGTCGTTCTAACGTATTATGTGTAAAAAAAGGAAGACGAAAAAGCGCGCATGCGATTCCCGACCAGCGCGTCACACTCTCGCGACCTCATCGGATACTACTCGTAATCGAGCCATTACTCGGAAATTACTTTCGGGATCGAAGAAAATTTCGTCGATTGTTTGTTATATCGTCTAGTTTGTATATTTTTATATTGGTGAGAAATTTTCGTTCGGTACATTTAAACTCCGTTAGCGTCACATGACGTTGCGATCATCTTATCATCGCCGCGTGACTCGATTGCGAGCAGAGACCATCACCGCCCGTCCTATAGCCCTCTCCCCTCTCCTTTTTTTTACTTTCTCAACCATCGACGAATCAGAAGACAAAAAAAACGGCAGATGAAACGAATAGAACACAAGAGATGAATCTGACTATCCCTTTCCCCTCTCCTATAGATAGATAGTATATACATACTAAATAAAAAAAGAAAGATAAAATATAAATATTATATATATAAATAAAAATATATGAAAGATGTGTATTGTAAGATATTTAATACCGACTTGTCTTAGGCACACCCGATGGCGATCGATAACAATGAAACGATGATAATAATTATTACGATGATTGTTGTATAACGAACGACGACGATGATGATATTCTACACTGTAATTCGCGTTGTAATATAGAGGCCCACCCGTTTACCCACTAAAATCGATGTGTCGATGTACCCTCGGCCGTGCTGTGCTCGTGTGCACATTTCCGAATGGGATGACTCCGAGAGAGGGTGATGGATCGGGGGGGGGGGGAGGGGGAGGGCTATTGCAGGTGCGTCGCGCTTTGGACGACGGCCAATCACAGCCGAACTGAGATTTTTCTACGAGAAGGACCGGGAGCCACTTTCGTAACTGGCCGACGTTCAACGACCGTCGCACTCGCGGGACGGGAAATTAGATCGGTTTCGATCGCGCCTTCGCGCTGCGCGACGTTAATCATCCCGGCTGTAGCGCGAAAGCTACACACACATACACCCACGCGCTCTCACGTACATACATACAGGTACACACGCACACACTCGCCCTGTTTACGATGTGCAGCAACCTATTACGAACGAGCATAGCACGTCCGGCAGCAACTAGCAATAATATAACATTCCAACTTAAATCGCATATGTACTGCGAATTCTAATAATGTGTGCCGCCATACGAGAAAGAAAAACACTGTCAAATACACGCTCATACACTGCTATTCATCGTATTTATTATCATACCGACTTCTCTTATCCCTCTAATGGCCATAATCGCGAGTCCGCGCGCAAAACGACGATCGTGAAGGAACGGTAGCTAAACCAGTCTCCGAGAGGCGATAAAGTAGCGGACATACGATTTAGTCCAACGAGTTATGCAAACTGCAGAAACATTTGTGAAAAAAAAAGAAAAAGCGGGGGGAAAACGAAAAAAAAAAACCGAACGAGAGACGGGTTTGTTCTGCGTCTAATGTCTTATATAGCACTCTTAACATCATTGCTCTCATTTCTCTCTCCGAAATTTAAGAGTATATGATGGTGAATTGCATTTTTGTCGTGTTGCTTTTTTAGAAACACATTTATTTATCTATAACAATTTAATGTATCATGTAAAAATTTTTCCAAATTTGCTGTTACAGCATGATAAATGTTTTCGCGGTAGAGTTTTTGAATGGCGGCTTCTCGAAAAAGAGAATTCGCCGTGAAGAAGAAGACTCGACTTCATAGGGAACGCCGAATTTCTACCGCCGATGGATTTGTGATGACGCTGTCAATGTACTCAACCGTCCACTTGAGCCGTCTCTCGAGACCGAAAGTCAAAATCAAACACATCAAACACATTCCGATGATGGCGGCAACGGCCGAGCCGAGAGAGGTTGTTCTATTTGCAGCGGTGGTTTGAGAAAGAATCGGGGTTTCCTTTAGAGAGAGGGAGGAAGATGTAGAGAAAAAAAAGATGTGAATCTTTCGTACTCGCCCGCTCAAAAAATCTCGAGCTATTTCCCATAAATCTCGCGCTCTACATCTCAACTATCTCCCATTCAAGTGTTTAACTTGAAATCGGTCCGACGAAACCGTTGAGTTGTGCACCCTCCTTATCCTTACACACAAAGTGCCCGCCCTATCCTTCTCTCTTCCGAATTCGTACCCCTTTTCCTGCCTTTACTCTCTCCCCGGATCGCTCTACGTCAACGTGCATTCACGCGTCACCAGGTAGGTTGACAATGTTTCAGGGTGCATAAGTTCCCGCATCTAGATCCCGAGATTACCTTCTTCGGGCGTGCGGCTTTCGTGCGCTCCCCCATCGGAAACTCTATCTTACCGGATAATACCCGTAATCCGCTTTCGTTCGGGCGGGTTGGTGCTCCGGAATTTCACACGAAACGCGCGCACCAGTCAACGGTACAAATAAATGAGGCGTTTAAGACTCGTATTATAAGATTTGTATTATCTAATATGAAATCTATATGTCGTTACTTCTCACACTGTTAAGTTCGTAGTGTCAAATTATGCTCAATATGAGTCAATTTTAACTATTCCTGTAGGTTGCCACTGCTCTTATACTCAATATGTCGTTAATTAAACTAAACCAATGGAGTGGAAATAACATCTATTTTGGGTTAAAAAAATTTGACACATATGGTAGTCAAAAACAAACAAAGTATTGGTTTAAATTTCATCTTTAAATATTTAACAGTAAAATTTTTAAGCGGCAATTATTTTATTTATTTAGTTGATTCTTTATGCCACTCACAATTATTTGTGTTTAAATTGCCTTTTTTTTAGATGTAAATATAGAGATATCATATTGTTAAATATACTAGTAACATTATTGTGCATTGTCACACACAGAAATTTATAATACTTATAATCCAAAGATTAATATCTCGAATTAAATAAGTTTTTATCATCTTTTCAATAGTTCCGGTATATCTTACAATATTCATTCCTGATACAAAAACGTCAAGACATCTTACACACTTCGTGGATTCACGAACGCGGTGCGGCGGCGCGACGGCGTGCGCCCGTGCGCGAAAAGAGGGTCCATCAGCGTGGCCTCCAATTAAGATCTCTCAATTAGCGTATCTTATCGCGCTGTTGCTTATTTAACGGCCTGCGCCGGACAGGTTCCCGCGCGTTCCTCCAATTCTCTGGACCAGTCCCGGATCGAGCGGTCGGTCGGTCTATTTCCCGCGAACGTTGCTTCACCTGCATACACAGGAGGCGCGCGCTTTGTGGCCCCGCAGCAATGCCGCCCTCGTTAAATCGAGTACCGTCGCGCCAGGAGAATATTAAGTCGGCGATTCATTAGAGGGAGATTCTATCGCGCGATCGTTTTCCCTTCTCGTTCGCTACCACCTGTAATCTCGTACTATTTCGTAAGTGGCTTCACGGGAGAACCAGATATGCCCCGCCATGGCTCTCGGACGTATCTTCGTAATTAGACGCGCGTATACATTTAATTATTTCGCGCATTGAATGTCCATTAGACTTCGAAATATTGGTTATTTCCAGTCGATTTAACCGACGCAAATTCACGTTTAACCTGATACATTATTAGTCACGGCGGGAATGAGCGTTCCGCGTCATTTCTCTGAATACTTAAATAAAATTATTGCATCTAATTATCGCGTATTATGATATAATCGCTATTTTATCGTTTAGATCTAAGTTAGATTGTAGCGTGATTTTAACGTTTATAGAGTGTGTAAAAATTTATGAAAAAAATTATTAAAATTATTAAAATTATTAAAATCGACATTGTTACAATATTATCGACTTGCTTGCAAATTCTTCGTTGCACGGTATGGGGCAAAAATTGTAACTTCCGGTTTGTATTTCTTTTACATGCGGTTTTCTTTTGAAATGTCTCCATTTAAGGGAGCCTTAAAAGGCGGTTGTTCTGGTCCTTCGAAGAGGAGTGACTTGGAGACGTCCATTCAGCAAATTGGTCTCTGAGGCAATACCCGCTGACTGGTGGGATAAAATCCGGACAATTTCGAAAGAACAGTGACAATCCAAGAGCGTCGAGTATAGAATGAGAAAAGACCTGCAGACTCTCTCGGAAAAAGAGAGGTTGAGAAAAGGAAAAGGAAGGATTTCTGTTTTCCATATTTGGACGATCTGGTAGTTTCTTGCAAGGAGCATGTTGCATAATCAAAGTGCCAGAACGTCTACAATTTCACGTTTTTGACTTTGACAAACGCTGCAGAAAAATTTAATACAATTTGATTCCATTATACAATAATCGCGATTGATGTGAATTTTGTAATATTATTATACTGTATATTTTTTTACACTTATAATTTACATATAGTTTTTATGTGTCATTATTAAGTTAAAATAAATTACTTGAAAATCTTCGAAATACTCCCACGCAAAATCTTTGATCCAACATTTGCGCATTTCTACGTCGATATATATTTTTCTTATATCCTGTGTCTACGCGCAGGAAGTTAAATACCAATAAATGCGAGGAGCTGAAGGAGAAGAAGCTGGTTGAATCACCGTAGAGTTGCTCTGACAATGAGGAGCTAACCTCGGTAAATATTCGACGGACAGCAGCAGCATCCCCGCGGCATTGTAGAATCTCGTCTGTTCTTTTAATCTCCACCGGATTCTGTCGCGGCTGAATTTATGTGCGGACCTGCCGGGTGGTCACCAACGCGTCACGCAACGCCCTACGAAGAAAATCGGAGGAAATTCCACGTCGATATTTTTCGCGCGTTACGCCCCTTCCTTCGCTCACACGAAGAGCAACGGAAGCACCAGGTGGACTTTCTCTCGGTTTTTCACCCTTGGGTCCGCCCCGGTTCTCACCCGGTAAATGCGACTAGTATGCGACTCTTTGGATGATCCGAATGAACGGTTATCCGTGCCAGCGTGAGATCCTTTGTTATACGCCTCACTATAGACGCCGTTCTCAAATATGTTTCAAATTTCATTCACAAGGGATCTCACTAAAGATTTTGAATATATATTGCGAATATTCCTATTCTTTCACCACTAGCGCCGCTATAGTGCACAAAAAATACGTTACAGTATGTACTAACATTAATGTTCTAACGTAATTAAAATAATTTTTCAAAAATAATAATATATCTACATATAATAACTAAATAAAATTAAGTACAGTTATAACTTTATAATAAAATATGTATAAACTGTCAGAAGTTTTTAATAATGAAATAAGTTGCTTTATACGTCGCAACGGTCTCATTTCAACAGGCGCATTATATTCAAATGCTTCTTTTCTAAATAATATTAAATCTGCAAGATCTGTGACATCGCATCCATCAACTCTGGCATTCACATTCTGTTCTGGAAAAATCGGGCACGATTGAATAAGTGAATAAGTCTGTGTGAATAAAATCTGAATAAGATTTACACTTGGTCAATTTATTATTGATTGGTGGTGTGTGGCCATTGAATGGCTATGGATAAATCTTCGAGAAGCGTTGCTACTTTGTGATCGTCTTGCTACCGGTTCGTCTTAATTGGACCAACCGTATGAGTACACGTATAAATGTTCCGACTGCTTTTTCGGCGATCGGCCTTATCGGCCCATTATCCGTAACGGCGGCTACTCCGTAACCGGAAATATTGTGGATCCTAAATGGTTACGCATATAAACGTAGAAGAAAAAGAGAGAGGAGAAGAGAAGTGGAAAACGTGGGGACGAAGGACAACTCGTAATTTTGAACAAAGCCCACCGATGGGATCGTCATTTTCCGTTAAAGGCCGATCTGGTAAGTCGATAGCGAGAAATGCACTATTTCACGATCAATGATCTCTTCTCGGAGGATTTTAATGGTGATGTTAGGTTTAGAGTGTTGGAATGATGAAAGTTACTATACGTATAGATGAGATAAACTTTTATCATGTTATCGTCTTTTACGCTATTGTACTTAAATTACTCTCATTATCTATACTGAGAGCTATTTACAGTATTATATAATTTTGAATAAAATAGTGTTTTTATAGTATTTTATATTAATAATTTTTACACAGCAAATGTTACTTTAAATCGTTGAATAATTTTATTTTTATTATTTTGCATGATTTAAATAGAGGTTCACATATTGTAATAAATATATGAATTATTAATTTTGACGTCAATGATAATTTTTAATTTCTGTATGATTTATAACATTCATTTTGATGTAAGAAATTTAACATCAATAAAATGTAATTCCTTATTATTCATCATGATACAAGTATATCGAACTACTTTATGAGTTATTAGAATTCATGATAGCCAAAAATTTATTACGAAAGATAATAACCTGGATACCAATGAATCATCGGTTGTTATTAATTCAAGTAGTATGCGAGATTGCGGCATGAGTGATGAATGTTTCTAGCTTCCTAGAGATGAAACTTACTCCGGATTATTTATTGAAGATAAGAGCGCAGTAATGTTTTCTAGTGTACTAAAAATAGCAATTTTTTTCAAATTCGGTATTTAAAGAGAAAAAGAAGTTGGCAGTAATTTTAACGCCGTAGCGCCAACTACGGCGTTAAAATTAAAACGCCTATGAACAATTATATGCCTGCTTCCCTTAAGTGATTCTCTTCCCTGATTCCGTCATTTATCTTATCGTCGTTTTATGGCGAATGTAATTTCACGGAGAAACACTCTCGGTAGTGATACGAGAGGTCGTCGTGAGCTCCTGCGCCGGCACTCGCACGGTAGAGACAGGTAATTGTGCGCTACTTTACGAGGACGATAAGTTAGGCCGTTGCAAAAACTAATACCCGGCAAATAACAGGCATTACTTATTCTTACACCGGCATACGGCCACGGCGGCGTCGTGGGGCCCCCTGGGCCAAGGGAGCCCCGGCCAATATTGCATTACGCTCGTATGATATATGCATTCGCGCCTTTTACAACTTTCGCACTCGGGACAGCTACCAGGCAACCGTAAGTATATGTGGAGAGGCGTTTATTGTATTGATGGCACAAGTTCTCGTGTTACTGAGTCCACGATGACGACAGAAAATATACGAAGAGGCGAGAAAGTTGTCGATTTTTATCTCCCGCCTTTCATCAATCCAGGGGATTGTGCCTATTCTATTTTAACATTTTCTTGTTATGGTGCTCAATTTTTAGTAGTTTCTGTTACGCAAACTCTTTTGTAAACTGTTGGTCTCTTGTTTAGTTGCGTAATATAATATTATAATATAAAGCGTATAGAGACTTATTTGGAAAATTTATATAGAGGAATGTGAATATGTAATTTTATTTTGATAAACTATTTGACCGTTTATAAAAATTTGTCACTAATCGAACTAGTAAGATTGATGTTGATATGAAGAAACGAAAAATAGCTGGAACATGATTTATATTCTAAAAGGAACCAATGGGGTTAACTGCATGGAAAGCGACAAGGGCGGAACCGCATCAGACTCGGAAATTCAATGAGTGTTACGAAATTTCCCGCTGGCGTCAGCCGATTTCGTAGATATTCTGCCAGTCACCCCGAACAAGATAAAGAACTCACGTGAAAAGAATCTCTCTTCCAGCTAATAATAAAGCAATCTGTGATTCTAATCTCGTTCTTCGGCCTTTCTGTTCTGTCCCTTGAAAAAAGTGCCCAGAAAGCCGACACAATTTTCGAGACACAGTGTTTCACATTCTGTTCTATTATTTGAGAAAATCTATTAATTATAACCACGCCGCGGTCATAAAAGTTGTCCAGACACAATTTTTAAAATAATGAGATATTAATACAACATGAAATGTACAAAAGAGCAATTACGTAGCAGGTTGCACAGAGGACAGAAAATTACAAGAATTCCTGAAAAATATCTATTCGATAGGATTAGGTGTAAGATATAAAAGGGATTGACGATATATTTGTGACTATTTCCGACATCCGGAAGAGTTGGACGGAAGCATTGATCCTCAATAACAGTTATGATAACGCAATATACTGGAATAGCTACGGGGAATGCGTGACTATACAAAATAAACGAAACTTAATTATATATAGCGATATCGTAAAACAGACGTAAATTTTCCGTGTTCGCATATCGAAGTGCTCCGCGCATTACAGGGTGCTCTCTCTCTCTCTTGAATATTCACTCGTTATATACACCTCTCCTCTTCTCTCTCTTTTCTCCGATGCACCGACAGGACGCACGTGCGGCACTCCCTCGCGAGCGAAGCAATTGAGAGCGACGCCATAAATATTCATCCCCCTCGTTATATTTACCCTTTCGTCATTTTTGAGCCGTATACAATACCGAGGAAGCGTGCCGAGCGATAACCCTCCGCAGAAATATCGTCGGAAAGCTTCAGGACGTCCTCGAACCCACGTAGAAAAGGTAAGTTATATAGAAGAGACGCGTACCAGACTTTCAATGGGTATATTGAAATTATATTCCCTTTTTTTGTGTACCAGGAAATGCGATCTATTGTGAGAATGAATAATTTGGCATGTGATACTGGAATATTATTTTACTAATCCATGTGTAACACAAAATAATGAAAGTATGATTAAGTAATACTTTCGAATATCTGTTTATACATTTGAATGTACAATGAAAGACAAATAAAAATAAAGTTGCTGTAGCGCGATATCACTCGCTAGAGCTATAATATTTTTGACACAATGATTTATATCTTTTTCAGTGATACGAAGTCGGTTGCATCGGCAAAATATATACGACTGTATCAAATAAAGTCTGTAGATAGCACAATTTATCGTACAGCAATCTGTATAGCTGTCGTCTCTCTGTGTTATTTTCAATCTACGAGCGTCGTAAATGTTATTCGTGTCATCTCGGAGGTGGATTACTTTCCGTGGATGGACCTCCGCGATCGTGGAAGCTGCTCGACGATCTCGGGAAAGATTTATGGGGAAAGATGGGACGCCTGATAAAGATCAATCGATCCGGTGATTAAGACGTAATCTTGTTGGTCGATACCGATATACATGCGCGGTTACTTTAGTCCTATCGTGTTCCACGTTCCCGGCCGGCTATGCCTGTATTCGTTTTCGTTCGGCAATATCAGGCAGGAAGGGGATTGGTGGCGAATAATATATTAGCATTCCATTCGAGTACGAAGTTTATTGGCGGCTTTAATGCATTTCGCGGGGTTTACCGCTTATCTCCTGCCTACCTACCTTTTAAGCACATATTTTTTTCGATGAATAATTCAGTCGCCTGTGCATGCACTCGGACTTCACTCTCATTTTCTCTCCGTTAATCCGCCCGCTCCGTTCCGTCTTTTGCCTATCGATTTATCCAACTTATTCCTTCTTCTAAACCAGTATCTCTTTAACCCAGTTGCCTGGATCTTTGATTGCCTCGAGTACGCTGACTTGCTTGGAGTATGGGCTTTTGCCGGCGAGATATAAATCAGGATAAAGATTGAACGTAAGAGTATTATATGTCGATAGGTAAATTAGATAGTGTATCGATAAGGTTAATGCATACACCCGATATTTAATGTCATTGGTGGCAACTGGCACGTAACATTGGTGGTACCAGTTAATCTATTCCGCGATATTAAACGTTGAGCGATATCGTATCGCGTAGTAAGAGACTTTATCTCGAATTGCATCTGACGCGGCTATAGAGAGCAGAATATTTTTGCTAATATTGTTAGTTAATATGTCGATCGATTATTGTTGGATTACGTGAACATATTGCCTGATCATGTGGAATGAAAATCTACACTGTAAATTATACTGTATAATTCTAAAAACCAATTCTCGAACAACTTAATCATGATAATGACAATAATACCATCGTGTCAATGACATCGCGCGTGAATAGAGATACTGTGTAATTAACTTCGCGTAAGAATCATCTTGTGTTCGGTGGAGGAGCGTCGTGGAAAAAAGAATGGAAGAGAGCGCTATATCTCGTAAACATCGACCACTACCACTTCCGCGCGTACTAAGTTTTGCGTCATCAATGTAAAAGCACGCACGATGGGTTACAAGTGGGTTGACTATCGGCGTCATTAGCAAGGCGCCATGTTCTTCTTACTTGTTGTTCGTGGAAGAAGCGGCCCTCCGTTCCCTCCCGGATTGCGCAACCCGGCGTGACACGGGTCTCGTTAACGCCCAGCACGAGCGGCGCCCCTATTTGGTACTGGATTTTATAAATAATCGCGACCACGTGGGCCCACGTTTGGACCGGGGCCAGAGCACGCCTAGAAAAATAAATAACAATGGTGTCCCATTAAATCCGATTCCTCCTTTCTCGAAGGAGCCGAACGGGTTGTCCGGTCCAACAGCTTGTCCACTCGCTCGTGGGTGTGGGCGCCCCGAAGGTGCATTGGCAACGAAACGAATTCCTACGTCGAGAGAGAGAGAGAGAGAGAGAGAGAGAGAGAGAGAGAGATCTCCCGTTTTCCTTCGCCTCTTTTTGTCTCCGTCGTTGCCGCGTGATTTCCGGTGAAAACTGCCCCTCTTTTCCTCGTTAGGTTAATTTGCTTCTGGCCCGCGGCCAACTGGACGAGGAGATCCTTCGGCAGGAAGCGCTCAACGAGATGCTCCGGGATTCCTCGAATTAACTTTCGCGTGCAGAAGAATTTAATCCGCTCTTGACCTCTCGCGAATAGAAAAGATTCCTTGCTCAAGTAGGAGATGCATATTTTCGACTTGTGTTTCTAAGGAAAATTATCTCGATATTATATTGCATCTTCTAGCAATGTGATCTTTATTTTGAATTCCGAGAACATTTAAACACATTGCGCGAAGTGATCATTTAGCTTTTAGCTTTATACATAGCGTAAAGTGAGGGAAACAATTTGAATCGAAATTTGGAATCATTATACAGTCATTACAATCGTACTTTTCTCACAATGTAGCGCGCTGACAAGAGCGTGTTAATCTTATATTGTCTTACAACTTTACTCGCGGTGATTATAACGAGCTCGCCTGCTCCATTTTGCGGAATTGTTGCTGATAACGCGACGCAGGCTGGTGATGAAACAAATTTGCTCTTTAACGCAAGACGAATAGTCGCTTGCTATGAGTACCGAGAATTCAATTACCGTTGCGGAGGACGGCGACGGTGTTTACGGGGGTCTTCGCACGACGGCGGCCCGGAATTCGCGATAAGAGAACGCACAAGAGACATACAGAAAGAGCGTTCTCTCTTCGTAAGCCGTGCATGCGCGCGCGCCGGAGACGAATACAGGTAGATTGCGTATCTACATTCACCTGCGGAGGGAAGTCTGGCCAGACTGGCGCTTGATAAGCGGTCGTCGCGCGATAAGAGCGTGTGCAGCGCGCGAGGGTAACGCACTCGTTTCTATGCGGCGCGCTATAGGGTGTTTGGCGGTAGATATTTTCGCATAGGTACAAACGCGCATCGACGTTGTCGCGAGGCTGCATATTTGCACGATAAGCCGAATGGGGATTCCCACAATTTACTCAATAACCAGTGAAGAGCGTTTTATCGCGCGGATTCTTTCTCGCCGTCTTTTATCGTCAATTAGTATTGTAGTCACGAAGTGATCCAAGAACTGACGATTCTTGCCATCAGCGCTGGGGTCCCTGCAGGTCCTTGGATTTTGATAGGCAAAACTTATACGATATTCAATTAAAATGATAATAAATTCTGAGAAACAACAGCTGAGTAAATATATACAAAATTAACTATAAACTATTTTATATATTATATGCTTCGACAGCCATACATCAGAAAATTCAGAATTTTATCTACGGAATATTTCTGTCCACCAACATTATGCATCGGATATCATTCAACGTCGATGAGACCGTGTGATATCTCGTTGATGAAGTACGACTCGTTCCGTAAGTCTTTCACAAGTGGGAAAATTTGAAGCTTGGTCTCCGAGACTGGACCAAGAGAAAAGGGGAAGGGGAAGAGGGGGGGGAGGGGGTGGGTGAACGAGGCCGGCGAAAGGATGAAACCCGAAGTCGTCGCGGTGAAATGCGCTCGTGGTGTGTCCAGCGGTTACATACCCACATCGGTTAGTAAGCGTGGGTGTAGATGTGGCGAGATTAAGCCCAGGCCCCGAGAGAGTCGCGTGGCCTTCCCCCTTCCGTACCCCGCCAATTCTCCTACCGGGGGGACCCCCCCTCCTCTCTCTCCTCTCTCTCTTTCTTCTCTCCTTCTTTCCGTTTCCAAGCTCCTCGCCGTACCTCCTCGCGAGATGGTGCCCACCGTCTCGCGGGCATAAAATACAGCCAGGAATTTTAATAAGCCTGCCATTGTGCCGCGCGGTCCTGTGGTTCCCACAGATGATTTCGACCTGGCTTAAGACCATTCGCGTTTCGGGTGTAAACGTGACTTTACGGTACACCGCGATACCACCCGTGGCTTTACGCGCGCACAGGAGTTAGTTAGATCATCGCGAAATTTTACGACGAGTCGGAGATTCCACCCCGGAGCACACGGTTTTCCTGGCGGCGGGTGGTGTGCAAAGAACAAGGAAATTAACACTCGGCCAGTTACATTCCATTAGACTGTTAATTTTATTATTCTTCTCGCGGAATGGCCGTGATAGCTAATTAATGATTCAAGCACCGATTAGTCAGCTGAAAATTCATTATCTTCAGTTTTTTGTCCGAAAAGCCTTAAACGTGAAAACCTTAAAAGGAGAAGAGTTATTAGCTAAGATGCCAAGTTGTTAATGACGCAGAATTTTTATTTAAATTCTGCGAAAAACTTCACATTTCCACTAACAATATTCAATATCTATAAAAAGGAAATGCATGATTTCTAAGATACCTGACGTATTGAAAGAATTATATACTAACGTTAAAAACAATCTTCTTATTTAATAAATAATAATAAAAATTCATCTTAAATCTACATCAATTATGTCACACTAATTAAATGAAAAATGATTGTATAAAATATTTATGCAATTTGTTTACCAAATATTTTCTACAATATTAATTAAAGTACTGTATGCTTATAATAAAACAAATAAAATTGCCGAGAAAAATAGAAATACAAATTGCAAATTTACACGTTGTAAATGTCTAAAATATCGTATAGTTGGCACGCGTGTTTGTTAACAAATCCACAATTGTTATCTGTTGTTATTAGCGTTGCATTAAAGATTAAGATAAGTTTCAACGTTTATGTGGTTCCAGAGTCCGACGTGCAGACACCATTCGAGAGTACGCGGATCGGCCGTACTTGAATCTCCTTTCCTGTTAATGCCGAGCCCCACGTTAATGCCAGGCTGGACCTGATGAGAGGCGGTATGCCATTCCGGAAATGCTGGAATGCCGGCTGTGGCGCCAGGACCGTAACATCGGCATACGCCGAACCGCAAATCAATTCGCACATACCCCCGCCACTTCCCGCGCGCACCACGTCCGGCAACGGGTCCCCTCTCGCAAGATTGAAGCCGACGATTTCGAAACGGAACTGCCTGCCACGTCGCCCTGTCATCTCAATCGCGATAACGGGGGTCAATAGAACGCGCGGCGGCTGGCCTGTCACAAATATCGTAGGCACCGTAGGGCTTTTGTTCCCGGAATCGTGCGGCACGCTCGGAAAGGGAATGGTGTCGATCCTGTTGGAACGTTAGTTAGCACCTGACGCCGTGATCTTCCGTGAAAATTACGCTAAGTTCCGCGGCACGTGGTAAGACCAAGGAATTCGTCTTTTTTCGCTTGCCGCCGTATTAAGCGGAATACATTTACGTAATTCGGGTATGGGACTTTTACTTGGTTTGAGCTAAGCAGGGCTCGCTTCTTTCCCATTTTAACAAAGAAGTGAGAAAAAATGTAATTCTGAGACCTAACAAAATATATTGCGTGTTAATTTATTTCTTAAAATAATACTTAAACTCAAAACTATTTTTATATACGTGCTTGAAAGTATATGATATGTATGAACCGGATTTTAACTTTCAATATTAAATATTAAATTTGCAATAGTATATTAATATTAAAATGCAGGGAACGGCAAATTTACAGATACGCTGCAATTACAATATATATCTTTATTTTTAATTATTTATAATGGCTCTTATACATCCAATTGCCGTGTTGCACGATTAGTAAATACGGCAGCGAACAGTAATACGGCATGATAATCCATTTCTCCTCCGACCAGTGTGATTTACGAAAACGAGATCGGGACCGTAGGAGGTGGTCCACGTAGAGGACGTGCGTGGCCCTAGGGCTTCTGGAATCCACAGCAACGGTGGCTCAACTGGAGTCCATCGATCTCTGCGCATCGGTGTTTGAATCAAGTGGGGACAGTAGCGATCGGTAGGAGCCGTTTGCGGGATGGCGAATCGAGAATCCGCTGGAATGATGGAAGATAAATACCGCGGACTATAAGAGCGAGAGCGGAGGAAGACTCGAATGATTAACCCGTCGTGATCGCCGTGTAAGATCGTAAAGCCCATGGGATCGTGATGGGCCCTATCCGCATGGGCTCGCTCCGTTCAACGATTTGGCGGGGCCTTTGTCTCGCGGTTATAATTGGCTTGCCATTTCGGATGAGAGCTACTGCCGGCGTGTACCATATTAGCGGCGGTAATTACAAATCATTGGACGAAGTGGAACCGAGACGAGCCCGACGAGCCGATCTCTGCGGTCGAGCGACTTGGAGAGGACGATCGCATGCGCGAGATATACTTCGCTCTCTCTTCTTCGGCGATTTCGTTCCCCGGCTTGAAGTAATGCCTTTCAGTAGACTGTTAGCATAGAAAGGACACTCTTTAACTCGATTATATTGGAAATTGTTTTGTACACGTCTACCGCTTATCGTTGGCAGTGATAAATATAAAGGTATTAGTGATATTGCGTTCCACAGAAGCGCCTTACATGCGGGCTGAATAAATTCTTTTTGTATGAATGCATAATGAAGCATTTCGATCTTGAACGTATTAATAATACCGGCATACAAAGTGTTCCGCGGAAAGATTTAGCAACATTCAGACATAAAATACAATTTATCGGGTTATTATTCACAATATTAGTACAGCGAGAGCGTATATATATTAGAACTACATGCATAGACGCTATTTCTGGTACGACGCGTTTAATAAAGACACTCTTTCCAAGCGCGCGGTGCGCGAGCACGCAATGACAGCGGTAATGGCTCTCTCTCTGCCTGCAATAAACCTCGGTGTTAAGATATGCACATTATTCAAGAAGGAAGAGGTATTACCGGTAGGGAGGAAAAATGAATAATCG
>JASTWP010002164.1:0-48831 GCA_030770255.1 Temnothorax ravouxi | reverse complement strand
AACAACGTCGAGAACTTCGAGACAATGAAAATCTCTACGAAGCCGGTGTCCGAGATGACGCCGGAGAAGGACGACTGTCCTTTACTACGCTCGTCCAATCCCGAACAATTGGAAATTGTCGGTCCCGCCGACAACAGTCCCGAAAAGTTGAAAACGTCCGTGCGACCAGAATCAAAAGTACCCCTAAGTAAAAGTATAAAGACTGATGTGAAAGAGATTGAGATCGCCAGGCTGTGTAGAAGCAAGAAGGTCACCTGCCAGGACATTATACACGAATATGACGAGGACGACAACCTCACCATAGACAGAGTTGGAAGGTAATTGATTTTAATCTGATGTTACCTAATGGTAATATTGTCGAATTAACTATTTCGAAATCTTTCTAAAAACTTAACGTAAAAAATGTCGGCGTTAAATTGCTATATGACAACATATTGTACACAAATATTTATCTTATTTTCTCAAATTGTTTAAACATTTAGATATTATTATTATTGTTAATTATTATAGAATATAAATAAATAAAAGTTCTTAAAATTTGTGACAATTTTGTATGTGTAATTACTAAATCTTTATGACAAAGATACTTGGAGGCGCATCCTGCTCCTGGCCGAAATGTGGCTGCGGGAGAAAGCGAGTTTCCAGCTTCGACAAAAATTGCAGAGCACGTGTATGTTACAAACAATAACACCCAGGGCACCAAGTGCGCCCAGCAGGCAGCAGGAGGAGAAATCTTCTCAACCAGAGCAAACGCAACAGCGTCACATCCGATCTCTTCAGACCTGGTTGGCCTCGAGTTCACCCGCAAAGCGCAACAGGAGTCCCAACAGGTAAGTAATTATGACAACGAAGTAACTTTGTCACATCTGAATGTTGCGTAATCAAATCGTTCCGTGTCCACATTAGATAAATAACATAATAAAATAAAATATGATAAACTAAATATATATAAATATCGTATACAACGCGTTCCTACATTTTTAGAGAATTTCTTTTAAAATCTTTTCGAAAATCTTTTCAAAAAATTTTTTCGAAAATTTTTTAAACTCAATCCAGACTTGCTTCGTATTTAAACAGCACAAGTATTAAATCTTCCAGAAGTTACAGCACGCTAATGGATCGTCGCGAGAAGCTCGGTAGACTGGACGAGAGCGATCTGTTTATGGAGCTGATAAGGGACGTGGCGAACGAACTGGACATCAACGTCCTCTGCCACAAGATCCTGGTGAACGTCGGCCTACTCACTCATGCCGATCGCGGCAGCCTGTTCCTGGCGAAAGGACCCTTGGAGGATCGATACCTGGTGGCGAAGCTGTTCGACGTCAATCAGGATACCGGAGCTCGAGGAAGCCATTCAACGGGCTAAAACGAGGAGATCAAAATACCGTTCGGAGTCGGTATCGCCGTTACGTGGCGCAAACCAAGGAAATTATCAACATCAAGGACGCTTATAAGGTCTCAGCTTTTTTTGGGGTATATTTAATCGAGATATGATTCACTGAGTATTGAGAACCTTCCTTTCAATCTCACAATAATAACCATAACGCCGTAGCTCGATGAAAGAAAAATTTTAACTAACTCCCCGAGTAATCGTCTAAGAACTAATTAATGATGAGCTTTGTATCTTTGTCGGTCAAGAATTAAAATAGATATATTTCTGTTCACATTCATCAGGATCCGAGATTCAACAGCGCCATTGACAATGCGAACCGGATACAAGACGACATTGATTCTGTCGATGCCGATCTGCAATTACGAGGGCGACGTCAATCGGGGGTCGCCAGATCATCAACAAGACGAACGGCAGCCAACGAATTTACGAACAGGGGACGTCGAGGTGTTTCAAAGGTAGAAGCCATATATTCCCGAAAATTTATAACTTCGCGTAATCGCACGTAACAACCGAGTGTCGGACGGTTAGACAGACGTCAGAGTATATCGGTTACATTAACTGATTGCATAATGGCGCAAGGCCAGTTACAAGACTATGTAATTGCCATGTACACGCAATTATAATCGGCGCCGTGCGCGATCGATACGTTTATTAATACGATCGCGCGTCTAATTTTACGACGGCATCGATTATGTCGCAGATACCTCACATTCTGCGGCATCGGCATACAGAACGCGCAATTGTTCGAGCTGTCCGTGCAGGAATACCGGCGCAATCAGATACTCCTCAATCTGGCGCGGAACATATTCGAGGAGCAGAACAATCTCGAGTGCCTCGTCACGAAAATCATGACCGAGGCGAAGGAGCTGCTCAAGTGCGAGAGATGCGCCGTTTACCTGCTAGATTTGGACTGCGGCGAGGCAGTAAGTGTGCTTCCTTTCCGCGAGAAAAATTTAATTTTTCCACGACTTATTACTTACATAAATGTCAAGATTATATATAACAAAGTCGCGAAACATATATAGAGCGATTTTGTTATAACTAGCTATAAGGCAAATCAATGTTTAATTAACTGAATATAATATTCGATTAATTAAACGCCCCGTATGGCGTTTAAAAGCACAATTGGAGATGCTAAGTCTCGTTCCAGGGGCATCTCGAGAAAATCGTCGAGCGGCCCGGGAGGTCGGTGCAAGAGAGCAGAAAGCCGTTGTCGAGAAGAGAGGTGAGTGGCACCGCCACGTGTTACTCGAATTTGTATGTCTGATGATCTTTTTCTCTTTCCTGGCGGCTCAGAGCAATAACATCGACATGGAGGACATTATTCAACAGCATGTAAGTGATCCCGATTAAACCGAGTATATGTATACGCATAAATTATACATATAAGGAAATGCAATTTTTCAGCCCTCCCGACAAACGTACAATCCCTTCGTCGTTTCTTCGCTTAACTTCTGTGACGTTAATCAACGCGCACGCATGTTAAATATTTTCGATAGTTCAAAATTTTCTTAAAGAAGCTAAAAATCTTTAATTCTGATTTTCAAACAATGTTCACATAATTTATTTTTTCAGGCAGCGAACGAAAGTAGCAAATTTACCATGGCATTCGAAATGGAAAACGAAACGCAAGAGGCCCGGGTCTATCGGCCAAGCAATAACAACCTGTCGAGTACCCTGGGTCAGATCGCAAGGTACGTCGCCGCGACGGGTCAAATTCTCAACATTGGCGACGTAGCCACGTGGCTGAAGAAAGATGTAATGGAGAGCGGAAAGGAACCCATCAGAAGTATCCTATGCATGCCGATCGTCAACGGGCAGAGAATCGTCATCGGAGTTGCTCAATTGATCAACAAGGTTTGAATTGATAAAATTTTTTTATTTAACTTCTAAGTAATAATCCGTAATAGTCCGCAATAATCCTGAATAATCTATTATTAATCTGTTATTGATAGTTCGTATTTGCATTTAGATATACTTTGTATTTAATCTTTAATAATCCGTTAATCTGCATGTGCTGTATTATATACGTGTATCATACGATTTTTATGCTATTGACTTTTTAAACTATACGTTGCTTGAGAATAGATCACTGAGTGTCAAGCAACGATACTGTATTGTAATAAAATTCGCCATATAACAACACAAAATAATCATTTAACGGATATTAGTATACCGGCGTTATAATAAGGGGTACTTTTTTTTATCAGCAATTGCTAGATAAAATTATTAAAAGTGATAAGTCTTTGTTAATAATGAAAAAAAAATTCTTTGCAGGACAACGGCACATCCTTCACCGACTCGGACGTGTCGATATTCGAGGCGTTCGCTATTTTCTGCGGCCTCGGTATTCACAACACGCAAATGTACGAATCTGCGTGCAAGCTGATGGCGAAGCAAAAAGTGGCTCTCGAGTGCCTGAGTTATCACGCGACCGCCAACAACGACGACGCCCTGCGGCTCGTCTCCGATCCCATACCGTCCGCGGAAACGTACAACCTCTACAGCTTCACGTTCATCGACTTCGATCTCACCGATGAAGACACGTGTCGCGCCACCATCAGGATGTTCAAGCAGTGCGATCTCATACAGAAGTTCCACATACCGTACGACGTCCTATGTAGGTGGATCCTCAGTGTGAAGAAGAATTAACAGGTGAATATTTCAATCTCTTTTCATTAATTTTGTTTCATGATGACTTTGAACGCGCAATCTTAAACGGAGTTACATTCGGAAATTATTCCTAACAGGCCAGTAAAGTACCACAATTGGCGGCACGCGCTGAACGTCGCGCAAAACGATGTTCGCGATGCTGAAGACCGGCAAGATGGAACAATTCATTGACCGATTTGGAGATTCTCGGGACTTCTGGTAGCCTGTCTTTGTCACGATCTGGACCATCGCGGCACCAACAACGCGTTCCAGACGAAAAACCGAATCACCACTGGCGATCCTCTACTCGACCAGCACCATGGAACATCATCATTTCGATCAATGCGTCATGATCCTAAATTCTGACAGCAACAACATATTTCAGAATTTATCAATGGAGGACTATAGACGTGTGATGAAAGTCGTGGAGAGCGCCATTCTGTCGACCGACCTGGCGATGTATTTCAAGAAGAGGAATCGCTTCAATGCAAGTGATCGACGAGGGCGAGTTTGATTGGCAGAGCGAGGAGAAGAAAGAATGTAATTCTTTAGCTCTTATTCGATTATTTTTTCAAATATCACAAACGACTAATTAATTTTGTCCGTTTTTCGCAGTGCTATGCGGCATGATGATGACAGCGTGCGACGTGAGCGCAATAGCAAACCCTGGGAGGTGCAGCATCGCGTGGCGAAGTTGGTGGCCGACGAGTTCTTCGATCAAGGCGACCTGGAACGCCTTCAGCTCAATCAACAGCCGGTGGCGATGATGGACCGCGAGAGGGCGGGACGAATTACCGCAGATGCAGGTCGGCTTCATCGACGTGATCTGCCTGCCGCTCTACAAGGTCTTGTCGGAAACGTTCCCGTGGATACTGCCGCTCTACGAGGGCACCACGGGACAACCGAAAACACTGGCAGGATTTGGCGGAAAAGGTCGAAATGGGACTAACGTGGATCGACCGCGACACGATCGAGGAACCGGTAGAGGAGTTCGTTTTCTTACGAGCCTAAGGACAATCGAGTTCACGGTCACGACCCTGAACTGCGGCGCACGCCGACAAGAAGGAACAAATGCCGGACAGGTCGTCGTTCGGCAGGTTCGCCTCCTTGAGAAAGGGCGGACGTACGTTGAACAAAGGGGTCCGACATCGCATCAGCAGGTCTCTTTACACCAGGAGCAGCTCGGAGGACGCAGGCAAGTCGAAGGCGTTGCTCCCGGAGAGGAAGAATCGCAACAAGCTGTGCCTGCTTATTTGACGGCTAACTTCAACGACGCTCGAGAGCATCCCCGAATGATGGCCAACTGGATGGCAATACTTGAAAATAAGTATTTAAATACACGTCGCAGCTTCCAGGTCGCGGAAGATGAAATCTTTAACGTTGAGATTGCCTGAAAGCTGAAGTTTGACAGATCCGTGGACGAGCTGTCATTGAAGAATAGCTTTAGAGTGAACCTAGAAGAGTCGCTCTCAGAGAAATAACAATTGTCTATCTCGGTAACTAAGTCAGACTATTCTCAAAGAGTAAAATGATACCAAATGAATCGTTTCGAGAAAGTTTTCTTCAAACTGCTTTCAGTTGCAGCGAAATACTTAAGGGAAATGAATCCTTTGGGAGAGCTCTTAGAAGAGAAAAATATTGATATTTGCAGAAATGATCACTATATATGATCTTTTTAATCAAGAATGATCATATTTGATCAGATTTAATATCAATCAAATAAGAAGACAGAAAAAGAATAAGCAATGAGAAGAAATGACGATAAATTTAGCAATTTGTAAAAACTAAATATTCGTGCAAATTGCAATCGAGTAAGAGAATAATTTTCAATACAAAAGAGTAAAATAAATTAAAATGTGAATAATTTACATTTCAGCGAAAAACTGATTTAATTATCGAAAGATTCATTACAATATACTCTATCATTGCTCATTTCACGATTTTAATAAAATAAAGAGAATTAAGAATCTCGATATTATTTAACCGGAATTAGACACAAATTCGAGTCAAAGTATTTAAAGTTTGACGTCATGTAAAAACTTACAATTAGTACGAGTGAGAAAATTATAGAACCAAATAAACGCATATTTATATAATTCCTGGAAGACATTCCCGGAATGGAAAATACGCTCAAGGAGAATATTCTATTGATTTCGGCGCATATTCCACTCTCTCCATTGCCAGACGTAGAAAACGACGAATCAAAATACCGCAGTGATTAACAAAATGGCGAATCTTCGTAAGGCAAAGACGATATAAACTACGTAGCCCGAGAAGAAAAAAATCGGAAAGTATCCGAGGTGATCTCACCACGAGACATACATCGGCGCGTCGGATCCCCGAAAGACTGTTGCCCGTAGGTTTTAAGGCGATAAATACGTAGACAACGTTATTGCGTAAAATACGTATGCTTAGTCGATGGCTAGGTAGCTAGAGAACTTGACGGTCGGTCGTTGCACCTCACAACGACATTGCTCATAATCGCAATCCCGTAGAACGCGAGGAAGCGTGCTGTTATGTGTGAATGTGTCGGGCGTCGTCAGACCGATGATAATGATGATGACGATGATGATGACGATGATGATGACGATGATGATGATGATGATAATGACGATGAATTCAATTTTGACAATCTTTTTGTATCACATCTCGATGATATTCTAGGCTATACAGTTCGGCGTACGAAGGGATCGGTGACGATGACGCTTGCAGATCGAAGACGTGCGAATCGGACTCGCGGATACGCTGCTCCACGATATGGCGGTTTAAGTCAGAAACGAGCGCAGTTTAATTGTTTTGCATCTCTCAGACTTTCCCTCAGAGCGATCTCCGCGATAACAAAGAGAGAGAGAGATGCAATCAATACAGTTAAGACAAAAAAAAAAGAATTGCTCTCAAGTGAATTTCTTTATTTTAATTAAACCCTTAAAATTCTGAGTAAAATAAATATATACGTATAAAATATTTTATAGGTTCTATAAATAAAGAATTGCAAGTAAATATATTTGAAAAATATTTTAAATCTTTTAAAAATTTGGAATTTTACGCGACGAAAGAATTACGAAAGTAAGTAAATTTAATGCGTTTTAAATTGTGTAAATAAAGGATTCAATCGCGACTTTAAACTTCGTAAGTAAAAATTTTCGAAACAGAGCGCATTTTTAATTTCGTATGTGAATAAATAAAAAAATTATGTATTCATATACGAAAAAAGATTTTTCTTTCAATTTGAAGCTGATTTGTGGGGAGTCGCTAATACGATCGTACAAATTTAGGAATATTTATATCCTTCGATCTCATTGCGTACGTATGCAAGATCTTTATGTGTACATAAATTGGTTACATAGCGAGCGGTATACTTTCATGTCGTATCAATGTTTTATAAACGGAGTCAATGATAGGATTAAATCGTGCGCGCACGCACGCAACGTAATCTGTGACGCAAGCATGATCGCGAGTCCACCGATTATTTCTGTGCAGTTCGAGTTTCGTCGAACCATTGAACCCTTCGAGAAGATCGGCGAGTTACACATAAATTATACGTTTGTTCACGGCAAAATCCATTTGTGTTTCCGTTATTGTTATCGTAATTACGCACGTATTCCAGATCGAGCGACTCCGATCTCTGAGCGATCAGAGCCCGCGGTAATTTAACACCTCTTTTTTTTCGCGTTTGATTGACGTCGATCGAACCGCGATCGGACGCCGCGGAAATCAATCAAGTCAGAGTATGCCCTCATCGTTACTTTCCGTAAAACTTCCCAAGCGCATTATGTTTTTCGAGTGTAAGTTGTCTGAGAGTTGAGCAACACGAAAGTGAGACTGGTTTCTAGTCTTTTGATATAGCTGCGAATCAATATGCCTATCAGAAAGAATTGTTGCACATGATTAAATAAAATCTGGATGTGCTCAAACAGCCGCGCGAATGTGAATTATTTGAAATACCCCGAGAACACGATGGATCGCTTTTTATTTAGACTTCTTATCTTATTGTTAGTCAAATAAGTATTATTCGAAAGTCGTTACACGCTATCTTAATCCTCTGCAGTTCAAATTGTTTCTCAATCGAATAAAAATCAAATGTTTCAATTTAATCTAATTAATGGATTTAATAGGAAATCAAAGAATTTTTATTTTTTAGAAGAACTTTTATAGAAATCTCAAAAATATTTGTCAAATATAATCATAATTTGAATACTTAATTACAGTAGCTTTTATATGTAATAAAAAAATAATTAAATATCACAATTTTGAAAAATTTGATAAAAAAGATTGAACTCATTGTTAAAAATATTAATCCTTTCAAACGATGCTATGATTTATAGGTCTCTCGACAGCTCAGGCCTTTGCCTAGATACATTAAAGACCCTAAAGCTTAACAGAGCTTTCTAAGTGACAATTTAAGCGGATCATTAATACAGATTGTCAATAACGTCTTAATAACGTGCAAACTTGGCTCAAATTTCGTCGTTCAAGGCACAAAAGTTCCACATTTAAATTTAAATATTTGATTTAAGCATTCACATTGTTTCTAATATACATCTAAGAAGTATTTCTTGTTTTAAAATCATTGCAAAATCAGGATATGCACGTACTTACCTGGCGACAATCGCCCAGCCATTGTGTCTTCGCTGCAATCCCATTCTCGGTGAGAAAGTAAAATTGAAGCCGAACTCTCCGATTGACCCTCCGGAAGTGAATCTCGATGCTGAAATGAATATTGACAATGAGAAATGGCTATGGTGCGTGTGCTTAACGCGTCACGAAGAGCCGGGATATTCCGCGCCGCGACGATTAAATCGTCAACGACACCGTCTCTTCTCAGAAGAATACATGATGAAAGCACCGCGACAGTTAATTCGTCAACAACGAGAAATCGTGTCCCGACACGCTCGTTGGCCGCTTTGACAAACCCCCCTCCCCTACTCCCTCGCCCTTGAAACATTTATAAATGTTTATAAATGTTTATAAATGTTTATTCAATGTTTATAAATACTATCGGCGAACATCGATATGATAAATGTTTATAATACGTGTCCCGACACGCTCGCTTGAGTTTGATGGATTTGATGTGCTCTCCGCATGACATCAACCGCGAAACATGTTCAGTCATGTCGTCTTCTTCTACCCCCCATGCCCCCTTCGCCATCGAGTTTATAAATGTTTATAAATGTTTATAAATACTATCGGCCGAACATCGATATGATAAATGTTTATAAAACGTGTCCCGACATGCTCGTTGGCCGCCCTGACAAGCCCCCTCCCCCTGGCCGCCCCTCACTATAAATGTTTGTAAATGTTTATTCAATGTTTATAAATGTTTATAAATGTTTATAAAACGTGCCCCGTCGCGCTGGCCGCCCTGACAACCCCCCCTGCCCCCCTTGCCTTCGAGTCCTCCCCCCCCCCCGCCCCGCTCCCCCCTCGGAGCACCCGGCCCAGAACTGTCTAAATAACAACTACTGCTTTTAACGTTTCTGAAAAAATTTTATGTTTCATGTTTCTCTTGTTATTTTTGACTTGTATTTCGGAAAAGGTATACCTTCCTATTCTCTTGGACGAAAATGTCCATGTACGCAAACAAAAAATAAAAATACTTCTTTATAAATCGACCCCAAGCTATCGATCAAGCCTACTTAGAACTTGATCCGTTCACTCGTTATTGAGATCTCAACATCTCGAGTACTCGCAACTTGCGTCGCGTCGCAGTAAAAGAGTCACAGGTGCGGATCTCGCTTCGCGTGTACTTGGCGCGAGACACTGCCGTGTCTCTTGATATTCACCAAATTTCATGAAAATTGGAAAACGAACCCTGTCTTAATTGCAATCATTGCAAACCTGGAATCGAGTCATCGTTATTCAAAGAATAATTTCAGGAGAACTTTCTTCAGTACCTATTGACACAAATTACTTATGCTAAAATATTAATTATATACAACACTAATTTCCTACATGCAAGTGATGATACTTTACAGGAAAGTTTATATGAAATAGCAGAGTAATCATGCATAGTATCAGTGACCACAACGACATTTGTGACAAGTGTGACAAATGTGATGATTGTTTAAACGAGAAAATTATGTACAGAAAACGATAAAGGTAAGTCTGAAAATTTACCGTGCGTCGTTGTCCTTTCTTCTAATGTCGACCTCGCCAATATTTCTTCCTCACCTATTATTAGGTGCAATGTTTCCACTTACATTCGTAACAGGAGATCGATTAGTATCGGTACATGTTTTCTAGTTCTTTCTCAATATCGCTGTTATTGAGAATAACTGGCCTTGCATTCAACGAGACATTCTCGCAGCCTGTATTGCTGTTTCGTACTTCCAATGTTTGTACAAGCGCATTTTAATCGACGTTTGCATTGTTTAAGAGTACCTAGAATACAAACATCTGTTACATAACATCTGCACTGGAAAAAAAAAATATTTCCAAGAAAATATTTATTCAGATAGTACCGATGGCTTAATTTACTTAATATAACCACATATTTATTTAAAATTAGATATTTTTACTTAATTTAATCCTTTAAGGCCCACACATCGATCCCGTTGGAGTAAAATGTTATAATTTATAAGATAGTCTTAAAAGACGTCCCTAATAAAAGTTTTTTAGTTAAAAAAATTTTTTTTAGTCTTTTAAGTTTTTTTTGTTGTTAGTTCAAAACTACACTTTTTTTAATGTACATAATTATGTACTCTGGCCCCTAAAGGGTTAAGTAAAGATATCTAATTCTAAATAAATATGTGATTATATTAAGTAAATAAGCCATTGGTACTATCTGAATAAATATTTTCTTGGATCTAAAAATTTTTTTTCAGTGTGCTATTCTCTGTCATTCTCAGACATTTTTTATAACATATGTTTACTTACGTGCATAGGCAAGTACTTCGACATAAAATTGTGGCCAGTCTTTTTTTAGTTCGCGCAATACATCAACCCAATGCGGTAATTTTGACGTAGAACTACGTCTTTCTCCGCGGTATGGGGGGTATCCACGGATGCAACGATGCAACGAAAATATGTCACACTTTGAACGTTTATATCTTCGAAACTAATAATCGTAGAGTAATAAATGACATCTCATTTTAAAGCTTAAGAAGTCCCATTTATGATAAATCCAGCCCGAACTCTCTATTTCTTTCCGTTTCGTTATAGTAGCGTTTTAAAGTTTTGCAAAATTTCTTGTAGATTCAACGAAAACATGTCTCACTTTGAACGTTTAGATCTTCGCAACTAATAATCGTAGAGTAATAAATGACATCTCATTTTAAAGCTTAAGAAGTCCCCTTTATGAAAAATCCAGACCGAACTCTGTATTTCTTTCTGTTTCGTTATAGTAGCGTTTTAAAGTTTCGCAAAATTTCTTGTAGATTCAACGAAAACATGTCCCACTTTGAACGTTTAGATCTTTGAAACTATTAATCGTAGACTAATAAATGATCTCATTTTAAAGCTTAAGGAGTCCCCTTTATGAAAAATCCCGACGATCCTCCCGACCCGATCCCGACGACCCCTTTAACGATCTTCGCCAAATTCAATACCAACTTTCCTTTAATGATGATATATAAGAATACATGTATGAATATGATTTTCAATAACGGATATTATTCTTTAATTATGTTTTTAATGCTACATAGTATGAGATATTAAAAAGTAAATATAGAAAAACATTTATTGTTTTATTTCTTTAAATTTATGTTTGAAAAAAAAATGGGCACAGTAACAACTGTGCCGCAAGCAACACGTAGAACTACGTCAACTGTCACTATTTCATGTTAAAGTATTCGTGATCAAGGGAGGCCAAGGCCCACACAGGGCTGTAGCGCCGAGTTCATCATCAGTGACAGTTGACGTAGTTCTACGTTGTTGCTAAAGCTCTCGATGTAAGCTAAATGTAATACAAACAACGTAGAACTACGTCAACTGTCACTGATGATGAACTCGGCGCTTACAGCCCTGTGTGGGCCTTGGCCTCCCTTGATCACGAATACTTTAACATGAAATAGTGACAGTTGACGTAGTTCTACGTGTTGCTTGCGGCACAGTTGTTACTGTGCCCATTTTTTTTTTGTAGCTGTCAGGGCCTGCGTATCTACAAACTACTCCATTTACGTCTGTAAAAATCCAGGAAGTAGTGTATATAGGGGAGTTCCACCCCGGTGGCTCCGAGGGGGGTGAGGGAGGTGGGTATCGGATGTCGCGGGGGAGTGAGGGGAAGGGAAAGGGGGCGGGGTATCGGGTTACACAAGGATATCGGATTTCGCGGGGAGGCGGTGAGGGGGGAGGGGGGGTATCGGGTTACACAGTATCGGATTTCACGGGGGGTGAGGGGAAGGGGGCGGGAGCGGGGTATCGGATTTCAAGGATATCGGATTTCAAGGGTATCGGATTACGAGGGTATGGGGGAGGGGGAGTGACCTTATCATACCACGTGTATGACTCACCGGGGATGACTCACCGGGATGACTCACCCGCGTTTGCGGTCCGCGAGTCCGCGCGGGTGGGGGGGGGGGGCCGCGTTCGCGCCGCGGTCGCGCCGCGGGTCCGCGCGAAGGGGGGGTCCGCGTTCGCGCCGCGGGGTACGTTTGCAACGACGCCGCTAGGCGGCGTATAATAGTGAGATTAACTCGATAGCGCGCTAAGCAGGAGCATACATTTTGTCGATGACGCATCGAACCTGTCGGAACATGTTCGTCGTAAACAAATTTTTTCTGGTAAAAGGGTATTATCGCGTAGACTAAACAATTTTGCACTATTTTTTTACGACGCAGTACGCGAGACAAAGGAAAAAAATGACGTCATCGACAATGTTCAAAGCGATGATAAAATTTAGCTAGGGATGGACATGCGCGCAAAGAAATTACATCGTTTGTTTAGTTGTAATAAAATAAGCCTGTTTATTTAACTCTTCTTTTTTTACATAATATATCTTACGTACTAAAAACTAAAGCTACGAGCTCACAATCGATGAGCTGATTTGTATTGAACGCATCGCTAGCGTATATTACATTCGACGCTTCCTTGGGATCCATCACAGTGGACGCGATATCGGAGAACTGCGCAAACTTTGCGTCGACTGCCGCAAGTATTCTGACCAATCGATCGAATCTCGCATCGATGCACCGATCGAGATCGAACAGTACGACGCAACGTCGATTCGGTCATCATCAAGCGTACGTTTACAGATTCGAAGACGTATGAGTTTGACGTTATTAACCGACGTACAAACTCTCACCGTTAGCGGTCCAACGTTAATAAAACTGTGGATATCTTTGATGTAGTCATTGCGAAGGAAATTCTGAATGTTTCGTCGTTGCTCGTGGAGTGCCTTCCACGTTTCGAGAGATAACAGCAGTTCCTTTCTTCGATGATCTCCAACGGCGATCTCCACGTAACTCGGTGGGCCCACGTTGATGCCAATTTCGAGGAATTTGTATCCCGTAGCTGTCAACGCGTATCGTCTGTCGAGTATGCGAATCGCGCGACGCTCCAACGAAATGCTGTATAAAACAAATGATTTTTTTAAAACAAATTTTTTTAAAATGATTTTATAAAACAATATAGTTTTTTTCTTTTCGTAAGTATTACAATTTGTAAAGATATAAAAACTGAGGGGAGGCTCTTTATATGTTTTTTTCTGCTTAAACGAAACTTACCTATTACATCTGTTCTCGCACGACTGAGTTTCAACGTCGTAAATCGGCACGTAATAATTCACGGCATTCACGCGTTTTCCACCATTGTTGCTGCTGCTGCTGCATCTTTCAAAGGAGAACATTTTTTTTCTCGACTCTGAGAAGTTGTGACCGTCAGTACAAGCGATCGCGACAAGACTGATCATGTAAAATTAATCGAGTATACGCGGCAACACCGACATTCCAAAAGTAATAATGTGGTGGGGGAAAGCGGGAGGAGGAACTAATGTTATAATCGAACCTGTCGGGACATGTTCCGTAAACAAATTTTTTCTAGGAAAAAGGGGGTGGTTATCGCGTAGACTAAACAAATTCGCTAAACAATCTATCTACGCAGTATGTAAAAAACAAAGGAAGAAAATGACGTCATCGGGACGATGATCGACCCGATAACGCGTCGAACCTGTCGGAACATGTTCGTCGTAAACAAATTTTTTTCTAGAAAAAGGGGAAAATAAAGCCTACTCTAACGGTGATGATGGGGAAGGGGAGGGGGAGTAAGAAATAAAACGTTATAAAAAAATATATATAATTTATTTTTTAATTCCAACGATCATCGTTACACGTTAACAATGTATTTCATTGGACGTTGGCGTAGCGCGCGACCACCAGTTAACCCCTTCGTTGGCAGAGAGAATTCGACAAAAAGTGCCCAAAATGGCAGGAAAAATTTTTTATCCTGAAAATTTGTACCCTGGGGTTTTTGAGGGCGCTGATTACGAATCTGAACTTAAAATTCAAAAATTCAAAATGGCGGATCCAATATGGCGGACGAAAATACAAAAAACGGCTTGATTTGGATATATTTTGGTACTTATGAGTTATTTAGGTTGCTGATTACGAATCTGAACTCAAAATTCAGAAATTTAAAATGACGAACCAATATGGCGAATGAAAATACAAATAATACAGATTGATTTAGATAAAACTCGGTACTCATATTGTTTAGGTCCCTGATTATGAGTCTGAACACAAAATTTGCAAATTTAGTTTGAGGATCCAATAGCAGTCTATATGAAGTAAAAATATTTCTCACACTAGTAAGTGTCGATATTGATTTTGAAAAATTAGTAACAATACTTTTTGTAACCCCCTGCATTAGCTGGTGAATTTATTCACGACCCCGAGAGAGTGCCACGAGGAGGCTGCAACGGTAGGATTTAAACACTTCTTTTTTTTTGTTTTTTTTTATTTTTTGTTATCAGCGACCTAAAAACCCCCGAGTGGCAAATTTCATCCCAATCAAGTAATTTTTTGCATTTTTATCCGCCATTTTGGATCCGCCATTTTGAATTTGCAAATTTTGAATTCAGATTCGTAATCAGCGACCCCAAAAACCCCGAGTGGCACATCCCAATCAAGTAATTTTTTGCATTTTTATCCACCATTTTGGATCCGCCATTTTGAATTTGCACATTTTGAATTCAGATTCGTAATCAGCGACTCCAAAAACCCCCGTATAAGACTTGATGCCAAATCGGAGCAAGTTAAATAGGAAAAAAAAGGTTGACGCACTTTTGCGTCAATGCCACACAGGGCACGGATTAATTTGACGCACTATTGCGTCAATGCCAACGAAGGGGTAAAATAATTTTATTACATTTTGTAACGCGCAATTCTTGACATGTTTTCCGCATTGCATAGTATTGGTGTCAACTAGTTTAGTCAAAAATTCGATATCTTCGTAATGCGCATCCAGAGTTTCGACGATTAGGTTTTTTCTCGCATAATTCTCCAGCAGATCCACCAGCCATTCTCGTTTCTCACATCCCTTGACGTACACGAGAGTCGGCATCTCGTCGTCATCATCATCATCCTCTTCATGATCTTCTTCTTCTACACCAAGCACGGCCGAAGTAATCAGGCGTTTTTACCATGCTGTACGGCACGTTTCCGTCTTCCCATCGTAATCCATGATGATTCGCGATCAACCAGGTAGCGCCAGTGCTGCGATTTCGAGCCCCGGCACGCACGCGAATTTCCCCCTCCACTTACGCACACAAGTGACGCTCGGTCTATCGGTGTGTCGGCAGCGCTCGGCCGTGCCGAGCGAGAGGGAGAATATCACTCCCTCCTTGTCGCTCTCACTTAGCTCGCGCGTCGACGATGTTTTTACGCTGGAAATGCTTCTCGGTATCTCGGCGTGAATCTGAGTTGCCGGTGCACGATAACCGAAGAGCGATCTTTGGAATAATGTAGAGATGATGTAAAAATTATTAATAAACATGAAAAAAATTGTAGATAGTAAAAAAGTATGTTATATATTATTTATTTATGTCCAATAATGATATATATATATATATATATATATATATATATATATATATACACACACACACACACACATATGCGTGTTCCAGAATATAGAACTAAATAAGAAAGTTATATACATATGTATTGGATAATTTATAACTTTTTTATTTGTTTCAATATCCTCAATTGTATACCATTGTGTACCATTCAAATAAATTCTAGTAAGGAATAATTTTCTCATATGAAAATTGTACTACAGTTAAACGCATTGTAATAGAAGGAGTCCACTATTGAGAAATTAAAAGAAGCATTTAAAAGCTCACAGTTTAATAAGTAGGATAGATAGTTTAACAAATGGGAAATCCACTCTTGGCCAGAAACGTGGACAGAAATATATCTGGAAAATATTAAACTTTCTTACTCGGTAATGTCACTACATAAAAATTATGAAAACACTTGTTTCAATTAAGACATTATATTATACATGCATGAAAGTAAATAACAAATGTCTAAAATATATATCACATCTGTTTTGACAGGTTGTCGTAACAAAAAAAATCATTCGAGTCCACATTACTGCTCGATGGAAACCGCGAGAAGGTGGTGGTTTCTTCCATCAGGAGGAAATGTAAAAAAATTGTCAAATAAGTTACTTACGAAATATAACTATTTCACAATTTCTTTACATTTCCAAAGGGTTGAGGGAATAAAAAACTAAAGAAATAAAGAAACATATTTTCATAAAGCTACTGCATGCAAGCGATAAACAAAACATAAAGTACAATGCGTAAATAAAAAATATACTACATTTTAAAAAATACTTAAGAAACATACAAACACAATAAAAACTACTGTATTTACAGTTGCAATAATGCATGCATTTAAAAATTGTCCTTTGGAAAAGTGTTTCACGCAATGGAAAACGAGATTTTACGCGTCGATCTCTTTTTCGCTGGTAAAGTAACTCGTAGGTAAGGGATGCGAAATAATAACAAAACCCTGAACTATCTATACAATCGGAACGCGAAAACTCTTCACAAACCGTGGAGAATACGTATTCGAGAATTTCTCAGGTTTTGGCCAGACAACCTGTTGTTTTGCGTCATCCATTCTCAATTTAGTCCTCTAGTGCTACCTCACGCGATACAACGCTCACGTTTCGACACAGACTGTATCTTACACCCGAAAATTTCTCCAGAATATTATGTGCGGTTTATCAGTCCAAGTGTGTAGTCCAAAAATCAATATTTTTGTTTGATGCAAAATTACATTATGTTTTAACTCAAAATCACGCCTCACAATATAGCAAAACTGTCACCGCTCGTTTAAATTTAATATTAGTTGTATTCAGTTTTAATTAGAACAAAGGCTTTAAAAGTCCACACTGTGTATCGACATTATTAATAATATAAAACTCACATTAAACACCTCTGCGTTGTTCACACATTTTTCAATCAGATTTACAGTGTGAGTTCGTGCCTCCTGACTTTCATTTATCGCATTTATGGCGTCGTCAACTGAAAAAATATACGACATCAATTTTTAACACTAAATAAATAAATATACTCTCAAAAATAAATGTAATAACTTTACACGTAATAACTTACATTTGCTGAAGCCAAGGCTTTACTTTGAGAGTAATCGCCCCACTTTCTTTCACCGCTAAGACAGAAACGAAACTTGGTTCGTTCCGCCGTTTTCAATATAGAAATGTGAGTTAACGCTGATTCACTCCCACTTATTGTTAATAACCTGTAACAAAGATTTGTGTTCAAATATGTATTATTATCTGTTAACACATTTTTTCTTGTATGTTAATAATAATTAATGTTGTAATATATACTTACAATAAGTATTGCCAAGGCCTTTCTTGAGAAGTAGACATTCGTCTCACTTCTATTTGCACGACTCTGTATTGCCGTCAGTCATGACAATTCTAATCTTAGCAGATCTTAGGATATAAGTGTACATGTATCATTAATAATTAAGAAACGCTTTTAATATAATTTATCGTGCCGATGAATTATATTAAAAGATAGAACTTAGAATCCTTTTAAAGTCCGCCACTGTTATTGTCAAATGTACAGAAAAGTCACCGGAGTTTGTCCTCAATCCACAATAAATGGTATTTATTGGGTGAGTTAGCTCCGGTTTATAGGGTGATCAATATACCAAAACCTTTTACTTCTGTAAAAGGTTTGGATAAGTATATGATCAAAGAAATGTACATTTGACAATAACAGCGGCGCATTTGTTACGGCTTTTTACATATGTATTGTATAATTTATAACTTTTCAGTTACAAATTATACAATAATAATTTAGCTCCAAATGTTAAGCCCTTTAGTCCAATTAAAACTAAATACAACGAATATGAAATCTAAACGAGTGGTGACATTCGTGGTACATTGCGAAGCGTGGCTTTGAGTTAAAAAGCAATGTAACTTTGCATCAAAGAAAAATATTGATTTTTGGACTTTACAGTTGGACTGAGAAACCGCGCATAATACTCCGGAGAAACTTTCGGATGTAGGATACATTCTGTGTCGAGACGTGAACATTGCATCGCGTGAGATTGCATTAGAGGACTGAACTTGAGAATGGATGACGCAAAACAGGCGTCGTCTGGCCAAAACCTGAGAAATTATTGAATACGTTTCTCCACATTTGTTAGTGAAGAATTATCGCGTTACGATTGCATGAAGTTCAAGGTTTTATTAGTATTTACACTCACCAAACACATACGAAAATACGAATAATTTAAGCAGCGAATTAGAGACCGACGTGAAATATCTTGCCGGTCCATAACGTGTAAACACATTTCATAGACAACTTGCAAGAAAAATAAAAAGCAAAAGACTACAAAAAGCAAAAACATATATACATGCATTACAAGAAGCAATATTACAGCCACCAAGCAACCCAAGCTATGTTCTGAGCCTCTCTAAAGCTAAATTGGAAAGCAAACGTTTTTCTATCAATCTAACATGCCCTTTCGGCACTTTAAAATATTCGCTAGTGCGCAAACTCTTCCAGTATGGCTTATGAGAGACTCAATTATAAATCCGAGGACGTAGAGGGACCTTCATCACCAGGAAACAAACGCAAATAACATGTATTATTTGTTTCGTTTGTTTGATGTAAATTCTCGGACATGAGAGCTAAATGTCGAACATCAACTTTCATGGTTCGAGCTGTTTCTCCTCTCGCCCTCAGACATGATTTAAATACGCAAATACCTTGAACGTGACTCGGAGAAAGGCAATTACGTTTCTTCGTTTTTACGTCTGTCAGCATGGAAAACACTCTTTCGGCATCAGCATTAGAATTTGGAAGAGATCGAATTGCATTTACTAATTTTGTAATTATAGGATATTTAAATTTGTCATCCGCGTCTTTAGTTGCCATTATTGTTTTCCATGCATTATCAAAATCTAAACTGATTATATGTGCTTTCTGCACTGATGTAAAATCCAGAACTAGAGATTTCCATTCTTTTCGCAACATCTCATCAAATCCGCCCAATCGTTTGGCAACAAGAAGAACATCCTCAACAACGGAGTTGTTCGGTCTGTTCTCCTCGTCTTCTTGCTGCAGAGCAAATTTCGGATCAAAAATCCTCAATTTACTCAGAAAATCCTCTTTGACAAAAAGTCTCCGACGAATTTCTTTTAGCAGCAATGTTGTAGAATGACAAACAACTGGCGTACACTGATTTGACAATTTCAGTTTGACCTTCTTCATTCAATCGATCAAGAAGGTCTTGGCAATCCTGTCCGACCATAACTTGATCAGGAGATATACGATTGGACGCGAGTAAAGGATCAATTACACCCATCCCAACAAACTTTAATAACGGAGCTTTTACTACATTACGAAGGATGGTTTTCAAAAAATTTTCCGCGGCTGACTGTAGTAAATGAACTTTTGTTTTTTCAGCTTGAAAAGATGCATTAAATTTGTTAAAAGCATCAAGAATATACTGCAAGAAACAAAAGATATGCGTGGATTTCTGGATTTTGCATCATAGATAGCAAAGCAGCGCCAGATTTTAGATTTTTCGGTTAACTTGTTCTTCTACCAAAAATTTTTGCAGCGCGTCCCAATTTTCATTCACTCTAACCACGCACGAATAACGTGAGAGCCATCGCGTTTCACACAATTTTAAAATTTTTCTCCCATTATTATCGGAATTAAATGACTTTTTGGAATTGTCGAAAAATACACGCGCGCTTGGGACTGCTGGAGATAAACGATGCCACTTTTCGCAGGAATTCCTCGCATGCTTCAGGAATTGCTGTACAAGCTGCATTTGCTACTAATGCAGATGCATGGCAAGGACATGGCATCATTATCAAATTTTTGGAATAGTTTTCCAATTTTGTTTTAAATGATTCGTACTTTCCTGTCATAACGGAGGCGTTATCAGAGGAAAGAGCGAGAATGTTGTCGAACGGAATTTGGTTTTTCCACATTACGTCTCTAAAAGTTGTAAATAATTTATCGGCACTACAATCACTCGCGTCCAAATGAATTAATTCAAATAATTCCGTTCGAACATCCAAAGTGTGAGGGTCGACGTACCGAACAAGAAACGTCATCCATTTATCATTATTTATGTCGGATGTTTCATCAACAAAAATGGAAAACTTAGTATTTTGCAATACATCAAGTACTCGCTCTTTTTCGCGAGCACATAAAACTTTATTTATTATTTCCGGTACCTTTTTCCGATTCGAGTTCAAACTTTGCAAGATTTCGGGTTCTTTTCCGATATCTTGATAAAGCTTCGTCATCGCCTCTGCCGTTTGAAATGGAACATTATATTCGGCAACAAATGCTGATATCTTAATTTGGGCAATTTTTTTACGATCTTCAAAAGACAGAGACGATTCTTCGTCAGGCGTATTAAAATCAGTGAAGCCCCTTTTCTGACACTGAGAGATATGTCTCTTAGAATCAGAATGCCGCGTAAGCGCGTCGAGACCACATCGAACTGATAAATTGCAGAAGGAGTAAAAACAATTGTTCGAATTATTCGGATCTTTACCCAGCTATGGTTTGAATTTTTTATTTTCAAACCATGAATGGCAAAACACCCTCTTACGAGATTCATTTGTAGTTGCATTTACTTCTTCGGGACAATTTGTATTCTTTCGATGAGTCTCTGATTTGGCGTGTTTCGAAACTCGTGATGAGCAAGAAAACGTTTTGTTACAAACAACACAAAAATATAAACTACTATCATTTGGAACTTCCTTTATCCAGGATTTATAATCATCGTTTTCCAACCAATCACGAGAAAATTTCGACTTGCGTATACATTTAGAATCCATGCTGAGGATGAAAGAACGCAGAAAAAAGAGTTACAGAAAGATATAAAAGAAGCACAGAAAAATAATAACAAGTAATGGAAAAAAAGTGCAACTGTAAATATTTTTCCCAAAATACACACGAAGAGAGAAAGAGAAAAGCGTATGAAGAACGTAACTGTACAACTAATGTTGCATGCAATTGAGTCGTATAAGTATGACAGATAAATCAGAAATTACATACGCTAACTACTTACATCTGCACACAACATAAAAAAACTACCAAGCCGCAAGAACACTATCTATCACAATTGCTAACCTCACAACGTAAACAAACGCGAAGTAAGCTACGACGATAATCATAATGATGATGATCATCGATCAAATGGCGACTTTAGATACACGATCGATAACTGAGAACCGCGACTCGCGAGACGCAATGCCGATTACGCGATGTAGCGGGCCACGATGAAAAATTCATCATTTTTTGTCAGAAATATAACGTATATGTTATTTACTACGTTTACGCGAGCGTTCTTTCTGTAGTAAATTACGATAATTTACTCGTTTACGCGGAGTAAATTATCATAAGTTACTACAAAATCTCGTTCACGCGAAGGAAAATCCCGTTTGCGCGAAGGTAGTAATTGTTATTGTGTTTAGGTTTTTAGGTAAAACGTTTTTATTTATATACAAAAAATGTGAAATATTAAAAAAAAATATTTTTATAAAAATTCATATTAATCCTGCATTACTTACCTGTATTTTTTTCTTCACCTTTTCTGTACGAAACCACTTGTATGGAAATAGGAATTGGAAAAGTAGGTATTATTTTTCAAACCGCTTAATGCACAATACAAAAAAAACAGATAAATTATTATTTTGATGTTTTATATATGTATGCCGAGTTACTAAATTTCAGGAACATTTATTTCTAAAAAATACTGCTCTAAATGTGTATTTATGTACAATTAAAAAAATTTCGAAAAAAGGAAAATATCAATTTCAGTTAACTTTTTTTTAAATGTATTATACTTTTTATTTACGTTTTGTACTTTACGTTTTGTTTATCGCTTGCATGCAGTAGCTTTATGAAATGTTTCTTTATTTTTTTATTCCCTCAATCTTTTGGAAATGTAGAATATTGTGAAATAGTTATATCTCGTAAGTAACTTATTTGACAATTTTTTTACATTTCCTCCTGATGGAAGAAACCACCTCCTTCCCGCGGTTTCCATCGAGCAGTAATGTGGACTGGAATGATTTTTTTGTTATGACATGTCAAAAACAGATGTGACATATATATATTTCAAACATTTGTTATTTACTTTTATGCATGTATAATAATGTCTTGATTAAAACAAGTGTTTTAATAATTTTTATATAGTGACATTGACGAGTAAGACAGTTTAATATTTTCTACGTTTATATATATATTTCTGTCCACGTTTCTGGCAAAGAGTGGATTTCCCATTTGTTTAACTACCTATCCTACTTATATTAAACTGTTACTACGTTTACGCGAGCGTTAATTCTGTAGTAACTTGTGATAATTCACCCGTTTACGCGGAGTAAATTATCGTAAGTTACTACAAAATCCCGTTTACGCGAAGGAAAGTCCCGTTTACGCAAATGAATTATCGTAAGTTACTACAGAAGTAACGCTCGCGTAAACGTAGTATGTAAGCTTTAAAATGCTTCTTTTAATTTCTCAATAGTGGGCTCCTTCTATTACAATGCATTGAACTGTAGTACAATTTTCATATGAGGAAATTATTCCTTACTAAAATTTATTTGAATGGTGTACAATTGAGGATACTGAAATAAATAAAAAAGTTATAAAATATACAATACATATGTAATATATAACGTTCTTATTTAGTTCAATATCATTTGGAACATGTATATGTATATACATACACAGTACAAAATAAAACGTAATTTTAACATTTTTTATATGTGCCACAAAGTCCACTCTAAATTGTAAGTTAAATTGACTCATTCATTATGTGTTACTCGTTGACAAATTAGAAATGTTAATTAATTGACATTATACTTTACATTTATATTTGTTCTTTTGGCTTTATTTTTCAAGTTATATTAACACATGATATTAATTATATCACAGATTTTACTTAAATTATGTGTAATAGAAACATTTTAGTAAATTTTAGTAAATTTAATTATTTTGTATGTCAAAGTTTACGATTATTTGAAAATTTACGTTAAACTTTTGTTTATGTGTTAAACTAACTTTCACAGACGTGTTGATTTATTAAAGTAATTGTGTTAAAAGAACTCAAAATAATATATTCTAAATGACATATATAAAGTGTTAAGTTATCACGTTGACATAAATGTAACACACGAAAATGTTAAGAAATAACAACTGTGCCGCAAGCAACACGTAGAACTACGTCAACTGTCACTATTTCATGTTAAAGTATTCGTGATCAAGGGAGGCCAAGGCCCACACAGGGCTGTAGCGCCGAGTTCATCATCAGTGACAGTTGACGTAGTTCTACGTTGTTTGTATTACATTTAGCTTACATCGAGAGCTTTAGCAACAACGTAGAACTACGTCAACTGTCACTGATGATGAACTCGGCGCTACAGCCCTGTGTGGGCCTTGGCCTCCCTTGATCACGAATACTTTAACATGAAATAGTGACAGTTGACGTAGTTCTACGTGTTGCTTGCGGCACAGTTGTTACTGTGTCCCATTTTTTTTTCAAACATAAATTTATTTTAAAGAAATAAAACAATAAATGTTTTTTATATTTACTTTTTAATATCTCATACTATGTAGCATTAAAAACATAATTAAAGAATAATATCCGTTATTGAAAATCATATTCATACATGTATTCTTATATATCATCATTAAAGGAAAATTGGTATTGAATTTGACGAAGATCGTTAAAAGGGTAACCGATATTTAATAATTTTATAAGAAAATTTTATTAACCAATTTACTTTGGCAAGAATCGGAAAAGAGATGTGTGTGTGTGTGTGTGTGTGTGTGTGTGTGAATTTTGCGAAACTTTAAAACGCTACTATAACAAAACGGAAAGAAATAGAGAGTTCGGTCTGAATTTTTCATAAAGGGGACTTCTTAAGCTTTAAAATGAGATGTCATTTATTACACTACGATTATTAGTTGCGAAGATTTAAACGTTCAAAGTGAGACATGTTTTCGTTGAATCTACAAGAAATTTTGCGAAACTTTAAAACGCTACTATAACGAAACGGAAAGAAATAGAGAGTTTGGTCTGAATTTTTCATAAAGGGGACTTCTTAAGCTTTAAAATGATATGTCATTTATTACTCTACGATTATTAGTTGCGAAGATCTAAACGTTCAAAGTGTGACATGTTTTCGTTGAATCTACAAGAAATTTTGCTAAACATTAAAATGCTACTATAAAGAAACGGAAAGAAATAGAGAGTTCGGGCTGAATTTATCATAAATGGGACTTCTTAAGCTTTAAAATGAGATGTCATTCATTACTCTACGATTATTAGTTTCGAAGATCTAAACGTTCAAAGTGTGACATATTTTTCGTTGCATCGTTGCATCCGTGGATACCCCCCATACCGCGGAGAAAGACGTAGTTCTACGTCAAAAACAACATACCTGTTGTATGGTAATTTTACATTGAAATAATAATTATTTCTTGGTGACACAAGAAAATTTTAACATATGGACCACTATGCACACACGATTTTTTGCTGTGTATATATCAGGTTGTTCGACACACATAAATAATATATAAAATGTAGTATTTATATAAATATAAATAATATTACAGCCAGTTCCGAGCATTTTAGGGTGTTAATAGAAATTATTATATGTATTTTAAAATTCTAATCATCAGCTGCCAACGTTTCGACTTTACTTGGTCTTCCTCAGGACATTAACTTACAGATTTCCTTCGTCATCACGCATTATGAAGGCCAGCGTATATTAACAATAAATAGAACGTGTTATCGCTCGTCGAAAGCTAAATAATATTACGGCCAGTTCCAAGCATTTTAGGGTGTTAATAAAAATGCGTGCTATATGCGACGTTCTATTTATTATATAAATATATTTGTTAACGAAACCCATACACGTATATATAAAATTGAATATTTCTAAGATATTAATTAACTGAAAAGTAACAGTCACCAACACATTCAATTTCTTGCAAATATTACACTCGGAAATATTAATCGTAGGCCAAACAAAAAAATACGTGTCTCCTCTTCTACGGAATTTTTTTCGGAAAGGAATTGTCAAAATAATAGGAGTATGGGTCAGGGTCAAAGCATGAAAATTTCTGCAAGAATGATTAACATACTTTTTTACTACAATTTTTTTCATGTTTATTAATAATTTTTACATCATCTCTACATTATTCCAAAGATCGCTCTTCGGTTATCGTGTACCGGCAACTCAGATTCACGCCGAGATACCGAGAAGCATTTCCAGCGTAAAAACATCGTCGACGCGCGAGCTAAGTGAGAGCGACAAGGAGGGAGTGATATTCTCCCTCTCGCTCGGCACGGCCGAGCGCTGCCGACACACCGATAGACCGAGCGTCACTTGTGTGCGTAAGTGGAGGGGGAAATTCGCGTGCGTGCCGGGGCTCGAAATCGCAGCACTGGTTCAGGGATGATTTTAGGAGAAGGATGATATTATTCAAATATTTAGTACTTGGGGTGATAATGTATGGGGCAGAGATCTGGGGTTGGAAAGAAAGAGAAGAATTGGAAAGAATACACAAAAAGTATGTAAAGTGGACCCTTGGCCTCGACTCCTGTACGCCGGACTATATAGTTTATAAGGAAACAGGGAGAGTAAAGCTAAGTACAATTGCGGGAAACAGAGCAGTAAGATTCGAGGAAAAGGCTATGAAGGTGGGGGAAAGCAAATTGGTAGTAGAATGCGTGAAGGAAAAAGAGAGTGAGGGACAAAAGGGCATGGTGGGGGAGGAGAGAGAGATGTTTTATAGGCAAAACGAATTTAGTTCGGAGGGTATAAAACTACTGAGGGATGGGGAAGCGGATATAGGGCAAGTAATAGGGCAGAGAGAAAGAGAGAGACTAGGGCAATGGATGGATAGTAGGATAGGAAGCACGAGATACAATGAGAGATATAAGGACATAATGGCGCAGGAAGGACCGAGATATTTGAGAGAAAAAGGGCACAAAGGGAGCCAAAAGCTGATTGCGAGATGGAGATGTGGAAACGAAGAGGAAAGAAACAGATTTTGGGCGGAGGCGGGAAGAAGAAAATGCCAGATCTGCGAAGAAGAAGAAGGAACGATGGAGCACATACTGACACATGTAGATGGAGAGCGCAAGATTAGAGTGAGTGATTTTTTAGGAGAGGAAGGAAAGATAGCGAATGTAAAATGCATGAGAGAATTAGAAAAAATGAGAGAGAATAAAAGAAGGGAAAAAAGAGTGGATGAAGGAGTGAATGTTTAAGTAGTGAAATTGTAAACCAAGTCCCGGATTTTAGGCTGGAAGGCCGAACCGAATAAAGTATATGTTATTATTATATTATTATAAGCAAATCGTATTTATTTCATTGCGCAAAAAAACAAACTAATCGAGAACTTGAAAACATCGAGTTTCAATTAAAGCAAAGCTCAGCTGTAACTAAATCAGAAGATAGAACTTGTACAGAAACGGTTAATAATTTTCTTTTAACAAATGATAACAATGACAATGAAATGGAACTATCAAATGTCCAAGAAGTATATAACGAACACTGTAATGAACTTGCAACAGAAGTGGATTTTGATATGGAGTATCAATACAGTGATAGTGAAGTAGATTCTGAAATAGATACATTTAGTATTGATGAAGCTGATATAAATGTATATGATGAGGAGATGGAAAATCCAGAAAAATTGCTTGCCGAACAATTTCAATTAAAAATAAAAAACTGGGCTAAAGAGTTTAAAGTATTCCATAACTGCTTGAAATCATTGTTAGCTATTCTAAATGAATATGTGGAAATAGATTTTCCTAAAGATCCTCGCACGCTTTTGGGAACACCAAGAACAACGCGCATAGAAAATATGGGACATGGGCAGTACTGTCATATAGGATTGACAAAAGCTGTCGAAGAAATAGTAAAGGAACGACGGAAAATTAGTGGGAAAATTACCGAATGTCAAGCTATATATAAATACTGATGGCGCACCTATAGGAAATTCTACCGAAAAGGGATTGTGGCCGATATTATGTATTGATACAAAATTACGTAAAGTTAAAGTGATAGGAGTTTATTACGGCACCGGCAAGCCCGAAAATGTTAATGATTTCTTAAGAGCTTTTACTGATGAAGCAGTAACTCTTGTAAGGGACGGTTATCAGTTTGATGGTCAAATAATTAAAATACTAATTAGTGCATTTATATGCGATTCACCGGCAAAAGCTTTCATTTTAAACGTTAAGTATCATAGTGGATACAACAGTTGCACTAAATGCACTATCGAAGGAAATTATATAAAAAATCGTATGTGTTTTGCCACATCAGAATTTGCTTCACTAAGACAAGATGATAAGTTTAGAAATTTTGAATATGAAGATTATCAACATGGAGAAACAATTTTGAAAGAAATTCCAAATCTCAACTTAGTGAAAAACATTGCATTGGATAGCATGCATTGTGTTTATATTGGCGTAGTAAGAAGGCTTATTATGCTGTGGATACAATATGGACCACTCAATGTACGACTTTCAGGCATACAAATAACAGAAATTTCTACTAAACTAGAATATTTTATGAAAATCTTGCCAGACGGATTCGCAAAAAGATCTAGACCCTTAAAATATTTGAAACAGTGGAAAGCTACTGAATATCGACATTTCTTACTTTACTTCGGACCTGTAATTTTGAAGAATATATTGCCATCAAACGTGTACAAACATTTTTTAATGCTTCACACGGCTATCACAATACTTAATAATCCTTCTTTAATATTATGGGAACATAATTTGTCTGTGGCAGATAAACTTTTACGTAAATTTGTTCAAAAATATTCCGATATTTACGGACCTGAAAATGTAACATACAACGTCCACAATCTAATACACTTGACTGATGAAGTAAGATTTTTTAAAAATACTTTAGATTCTTTCAGTTCATTCATATTTGAAAGTTATATCTGTTCTTTAAAAAGATTGCACGTAGACTTAAAGAATTTGACGATCCAGATTTAGACACTGTTTCAATGAAAAGTATTGATTCTATGCGATTAGAAAAACGTCATTACAGAGATGATTTTATAAATCTGCGTAAATATGACGCTCAATATAAGATTTTAAGAACACCTAATTATTTGATTAATTGCATGGATAATAAAAACGACTGCTTGATGTTAAAAGATGAATCAGTTATTAACGTCTACAGTTTTGCTACATATAACTCTACATCATACGTTATAGGAAGAAAATTAGAATTCAAAGAGAATCTATATGATAAACCGGTTCTGTCAAGTTTTTTAGATATTAAAGTTATGAAAGATATATGAGTCGAAATAATAAATTCGGTTCTCTACATCACAATAGCGAGCACCGAGACGCGAGAGTTCTTACCGCCGTGACTTTCGGCGTGACGACCTAACGAATAAACCGGGAAACAAAACATTGCCGAGCAAATAGTCTCGCATGTTCGCTTTGTTTTCTCTTTGTATAATTGTCGACCAAGTATCTCTCGGGGACTTCTCTCGGTGACTCGTGTATTGAAAAGGTCTCGAATGTGCGAGAGCCCCCGAGAGCTTAAAAGGTCGCGCGCCCTTGGCAACGGGGCCAGTCGCTCTCTGCTATTCGAGTTGCCGCTGTCAATCGTTCGAGTTGCTTGCTCGCGCTGATTAGCATTAGCTTTCGCTCTTTCGCTCGCGTCGAGTTGCTCGCTCTTTCGCTTGCTTCGGCATTCGCTAGCGCATCGCGCGACACGATCTTTCGCTCCTTATATTCGCGATTCTGTAATATTGTAAATAGTGTACATATAAATAAACTGTTCTTGTCTAATCCCCTTAACGAATGGCTTTGTAGTGACATAGTAAAAAAGATGTTTAAGATACCATTCGGAAATCTTATAGTAGTATTTCCTATTTTGCATACATGTGAAAGCAATTAAGCCGCATTAACTTACAGTACGTACCATTTACTTCTTTTTTACAACGTAATGCATGAGTGAATAAATTTTATATTATAAGTGTAATAAGTTTTATTTGCTTTTCCATGTTTTAGTACTTTTAGCGCATTCTGTTATGTATTATTAATGCCGCAATTAACGTATTTTTCGTTCCAATCATTACATTTTATTTGCAATTTCTATAAGTGATGATAGAAATAAGATGTGGATAGTCATATTACTTATGCATATTATTATAGTATGGTGATGGTGGTAACGATAATAATAATGATGATGATGATAATAAATAATAATAATAATAATAATTTCTTTCTCTTATAATTACAGTAATCATGTATTCAGTTTTGAAATTTCCGGAAACAGAAGACCCACCGGAAATAGTGCCTACTTTTTGGGTCGACGAACTAAGAATGAAAACAAAGTGGCCACCATATGACCAGCCAGAAAAGATACTTAAAGCTATTAGAAAGTGTGTAATGCCAGAAGACGATTGGCCAGAATATACATATATACTACTCGTGTGTAAATGTGGTAAGTTAAGATTTGTTCTAGTGTTTTTTGAAAAGACTGAATCATATCTTTTAAGGTCAATCTAAACAAACTTGCATAGGTGCATAAGCATGTGCATAAAGAGATGGATTGATCTATTTTCTTATGGACACGTATATGGATCAATCAATTTTCTTATGCTTATGTTTATGCGCTATGCAAGTTTGTCTGGGCCTTTGATGTATGAAAGGAATCTTTTTATTTTGAGATTATTTATGGATGTAATAATTGTACTTAGGTCTTTGACGCTCGGTGCCTCCTTCCTTTTTTAAGTCATTTCTCTTGATTTTTTTTACCTTAGTGGGGTTTTTTTCGTTTTTCTTTGTAGACTTGATTTTTTTACACGTTCTAAGATATTTTAGCAGGAGTCTTTATATAAAGCACTTTTTTTTGTCTACTTTGGTTTAGGCTGTGCATTTGGCTAATCACAGTCAGTCAACAGTTAGTAAATACTACTGTGTACCTATATATGATTTTTTCCGTTTTAAAAAAATAAAGATTAAAATAAGTTTTAAATCTAGATACATTCAAAAGATTTTTTTATTTTGTTTCTTATTTAAAGCAAAAACTATCTTAATGCCCACATTTTGAGTTTTTTTTAAATTCTGTTTTATAGGCCAGTCACATTAGACATCAAACCTTTCAATTAATCTTCCCAGGTTGCAACCGCCATAAATCACTTTGATTTGAGATATTATAAGTGGGATTTATTTTGCTTCGCAAAATTAACGGGGAATAAAAAGTTCAATATTATCAACAAAAAATGCGATTTTTTTATTTTTTCTCAAATATCTCGTAAACTAAGTAAGATAGGGTAACTAACTATACATACCTTTTTTGTAGAGCATAAAATTACCTACAATAATGATTTGAACAACATTTATCGCCAAGTCAGTCGTTTAGCTTGTACACGCCGTCAAACTGTGAGACTTGGATTCCGAAAACCCTCAATTTCGTCGTTTTTTTTATGTTGCACCGATGATTTTTTTCCGTCATTTAAAATAGAATTAAAAATTTCCCAAAAATCACATTATCTGAGAACTACAAAGAAAACTTTTCATGGTGCAACCGATTTTTTAGACCATTTTTCTTTAATTTATAGCTATGTAAGCAAAAAATTTTGACTTTTTGGGATAGTCTTAGTTTTTCGCTGTTTTTAGGTCTTCAAATTCATTTGAGACAAATTTTATTATATGCATCTTATTGCAGACAAAATGCAATAAAAAAGGATTCTTGTATTTTTTTTGTATGACAAACGCTGATTTTTTTATTGACGCACAAAATTAAGCGTTATCCGACCTGTGAGCAATATTGGATAACTTTGCGCATCAATAAAAAAATCAGCATTCGTCGTACGAAAAAAATACAAGGGTCCTTTTTTGTTGCAAATTTTGTCCATAACAAGATGCATATGATAAAATTCCTCTCAAATGAATTTTAAGGCCTGAAAACAGCGAAAAACTAAGACTATCCCAAAGAAGTCAAAATTTTTTGCTTACATAGCTACAAACTAAAGAAAAATGGTTTAAAAAATCGGTTGCACCATGAAAAGTATTCTTTGTAGTTCTCAGATAATGTGTGATTTTTGGGGGATTTTTAATTCTATTTTAAATGACAGAAAAAAATCATCGGCGCAACATAAGAAAATGACGAAATCGAAGGGTTTTCGAGATCCGAGTCTTCGAGTTTGACGGCGCGTACAAGCTAAACGACTGACTTGACGATAAATGTTGTTCAAATCATTATTGTAGATAATTTTATGCTCTACAAAAAAGGTACATATAGTTAGTTACCCTATCTTGCTTAGTTTTTGAGATATTTGAGAAAAAATATAAAAAATTATGTTTTTTGTTGATAATATTGTTAATAACTTTTTATTCCCCGTTAATTTTGCAAAGCAAAATAAATCCTACTTATAATATCCTCAAATCAAAGCGATTCATGGTGGTTGCAATCTGGGAAGATTAATTGGAAGGTTAACCCCCTAAATTTGTCTAATGTGACTGGCCTATTATGTAAATATGTACAATATTACATGATTTATACCCAGTGAAAACAGTCTGTAGTAAAAATGATGTCAATATGACCATTTTGTTTAATAAATACTAATTCATCGATTAATTATTATATCTATATGTGATTTTGTAAGCATTTTTTATCCCAAATGACAGATAATATACCTTGTACGAAAACAAAGGATGAAACACACTTGAATAACGCTAATGTGCAAGAAAACAATAGTGTCCCATTATTGAAATTAGATACAAGTCCTATTAATTTTAATTCCGATAAAAAAACTGGTTTATCAGATGCAAATGAATATTTTACAAAAATACAAAAATATAAAAATACCGACGAAAATAATCAGCCAAAAAGTCCTTCGATGTTGTCTATAACACCATATCGAAGGAAGAGACAAGCAAATGTTACTGAAAATAGTGCTACAACACTAGTGAACAACACTAGTAAAATTTCTGATGAAGATGAAGTGATAGAAGCCAGTCCTACGCAAAGAAGTGTTGCGTCAAAAGTCAGACAGTTTTTAGAACTCAAAAGGAAAATTGCTAAAAAACGTATAGATTTTGGATCATGTCCTTCGCCTAAACATACTTCTATGCAAATGGAAAAATTTGAATTTGGATGACACAGAAAACAAGCCACCTAAAAAAAAGAAGTTATTGAATAAGTTTAATGTGTAAATATTATTGAATGTGTAAATATCACATAATAATTGTGGTAATGTAAATTGCTTTTATATATCAAATGAAAACATTATTTACAGATGGTCAAAAAGAAAGGACATTTCAGAGCAGCTTAAAATACGATGTAAAGCTGACAGAGCAAAGTTAAGCGGCAGGGATTGCTGGGAATGCAGAGAAGTAATTAACAATATTAATAATATATGAGATATAAATAAATAAAAAAATATAAGTAAATAAATATAAATATAAATATAAATAAAAAATAAATATAAATAAATAAATATAAATATAACTGTAAATATAAATAAGTTAATTTAAATATTTTTCTCATAAAAAAAGTAATTTGTGATATTCGATTTTTAGTATTATAACAAATTGGGATTGTCGGAAGAACAATTGCAAAAACGAAAGAATCAAATCTCGCGACATCGACACAAATATAAGCGACCAAATACACCACCAGGTATAAGATTTTATTTTATTATTTTTTATATATTATATATAATAAATATAATGTTTTTAAAGGTTTTTGGGATCCGGAGTTTCCTGAGACATTATCAAGCACTTATTGACTAAAAGGTGAAATATTTCGTCATTCGAATTTGATTTTTAAGGCTTTATTGCGACTCGTAATACAGAAACATTATCATAATATGACGTGTACAATGGCTGCGTTCAGCCGAACCTCTGCTTAGCTAAGCAAAACGTAGCAATTAAGTGTAATTGGTTGGATCCAAAGGTAAGAACCAATTCACATTCAATTGCTACTTTGCGCTTAGCTAAGCAGAGGTTCGGCCAATTCTTTGGTTAATGTATTGAGTAAGACAGTCAAAATCACCATCACTTTGACATCATTTTGAGGGTTGTTTTCACCGGGTATACTTGTGATACTTTGAACATAAACATGCTATGTTATATTTATATAACACTTTGTTTTTTAAATAAATGACTATGAAGAAGCTTCTAAAAAGAGAAGAGATGCTGACTTATTTTCAGATATTGAAAATACAGAAAAAATGAAACAGACTCGCAAAGCACGTCATAAAAAAATAATTTCATCTAATTATTCTGGCCGTTCTGACGACAGTTCTGATGAATCTTCTAGTCCACCTCTACAAATCATAAAAACACATTCACAGTGTACTACGCCACAGTCACAGAAAAACGATTCTACCAATGTATATGATACATTTAAAAAACGAACCAAGAATGTGTGTGTAGATGCTAATGCCAATGATTCTCATAGTCCACCTTCAGAAATTGTAAAAATACATTCACAGAGTACTATGTCACAGTCACATAAGAACGATTCTACCAATATATACGATACATTTAAAAAACGAACCAAGAATGCGTGTGTGGATGCTAACGTCAATGATTCTTATAGTCCATCTCCAGAAATTATAAAACCACATTCACAGGGTACTAAGTCACAGTCACACAAGAACGATTCTACCAATATATGTGATACGTTTAAAAAACGATCAATGAATATGTGTATAGATGTTAATGCCAATGATTCTTACAATCCACCTCAGAAAGTCCTAAAAACATATTCACGGTGTAGTACGTACCATAAGAACGACTCTACCAAAAAAGTCGATTCTGAACAAAATATAAACTTAGAACAGTTTTGTAATTCTAATTCAGAATCAGAATTTGAAGAAAACGAAAGCAACTTTGAAAATGTTGATAATAACATTAAATTAGCTAATAAAGAGAACAATAATGTAAAACCAACTGCTTCTAAGACTAGAATATCTACAAGTAAAGCATATATGTCATTATCTGGAGAATGTAAAAGGTAATAAATGTATAAGATTTTTTGTTTGAAACACATTTTCTCTTAAAATGAACATATAACTAAATTTTTGTCTTAAAACATTTTTTTGCAGCTGTATATATATATTGAAGCTTATTCTGACAAAGCAAAATAAAATTGTGCAACAGAACCAAATTATAATGGCTAAAATTACGACTCTCGAAAAAAAGATTTTTCAAGATACAACTAATTGTCAGTTGAGTGATCAAACTAAAGACACATTACGCAAAACATTTGTTATAAAAACCGTCAATGATTTAGAAGAGTTTGACGCTAGTTTAAAGAAAAAAAAGTTTTTTGATGAAGTTGTAAGTATAATTTATTACAATAATAAATGATAAAAATTTAGTATACATATATAATACACACATACACACAATTATCAGGAAAGAAATATAGCTGGCTTTAAGCCATTATATGTATAGCTTTTTCTATCGAAAAAATTTATAGTGCAACACTGGTGCACACTGAGTGCAATTTTATTGTTTTAATGTAAAAATTAGTAAACATATTGTCAGTGTTAAATGTTCCACTGACAAAAATTTGACAAATTTGACTAATTTTTGTTAATATTTTCACTATTTTATTAATAATTTTTTACATTGGAACAACAAAATAGCATTTAGTTTGCGTAAGTATTGCACTAGTTTTCTCAGTAGAAAACGCTAATGGCGTTTTAGCAACGTATATGTTAGAATAAGGTTGTAATTAAGTATACCTATCAATCGATTAATTGTAAAATAATATACATATAAAATACAATAATTTGTGCAATAGAGGAGGAAGTTAACTGATTGTTGCTCAGACTAGCATTTGGTACAAAAATTGTGAGAAATTTTACATTATGTATATTTTTTAACTGTAAATTTGTTTCAGGTTGAATTTTTGAAGCAAAAAGGAGGTCCGGATGTGCGGTCTCACGTGTTTAATATATTAAACAGTACAATCAGCAATTTCGTTGCAACACAGTATAGCTATAAGGGTCAAAAAAAGAAAAAAGATTTCTGGATCTAATGTTCAACACCTGTATATATAGTAAGTAATTGTTAATACATTATATATTTTTAAGATTATAAACAAATTTTTTACACTTTTTTTATGTTTTTATTTTATTTAATATTTTGAATTTACTTTTTTAAATTTAAATTTACGTAGTAATTAAATGTGAAATTTACTACGTAAATTTTGATTTACTACTGGAAAACACATCTATCTTTCAATCTTACAGACTCACGTAAATACTTATGTATTTTTTTACAGAAGCTGCACAAATGCACACACCTTCAGCGACAGGATGATAATGTGAGAACCGCTATAGCTGCTTGGCTTGATAATTCATCATCTCGTTTAAAAAATGAGCATAAGTAAGTAGAAGAAACATTTTTTTAACAAGTTTTTTATGTTACAAATGTAAGCTAAATAATTAAAAATTATTTGTTTCAGTAAACGTGCTAAAGAACCTAATCTTAGAATGACTTTTGAAAATAATTCTGACGAAAATTAAGATCGATGGAAGGATATAAATCGAAGAGGAGAAGGAAGAAAAAAAATATAGATATTGTACTCATTGTTGTCCGCAGTCTGTAATTAGACTAAATAGTACTTTCCATGGGAAATGGCCCATTTTTTAAAACAAACGCGGCCCGACGCCGTATGACGAAATATTACCGAGCGATAATTAACATATTGTTGCATCCAAACCGGCCGACTGTGTGTGGTATAGCAGGAGAATTTAACCGCGCAATTAACGAATTTGCCGAGAGTAATGCGAGTGCCCACATTGCTCTTTTCATAGAGTGGTGAGCTGAAAAATAATATCCTGTGTTATCTTACTTTGTGCGTATTTTTATAAAATAACATTGTGCCGAATGAAATATTTGAAAAATTATATTGTTTGCGACATTTTTTTTATGATAATATCAATTGAGGTATTAATACTCGTGTATCTGTTGTATCAACTTTTTTTTACAATATGTAACGAGACTATTTTATACTCGCAGATTTTAACGGCACAATTAATTACATTCCGTTTTCTATTTTTATATGTATTAAGTGTATGATCGCGTTATCTAAATTCTTCCTATTTAAATTCTTTCTCGAACTTTGTTAAGACTCATGATAGATGTGATTCCTTTACGATCTTGAATTCTAAATAATTCGTTTTAATTGTACAGGCTTCATGAAAGCCTAATCTTTCTTAATATAAAACTAAAAGTGTATTTGTGTCATTTATTATAGCAACACTATTATTGAGATTAACAAAGCACGAGAAAGTAAAAGACAAAATTATCAAAATGCACATTGTCTAAAATACATAGCAAAGCGTTTTTTTTTTAATATTACATATAATATGTATATTTATTTAAAAATTTTGTGCAATAAAAAGTGCAATGAAAAAGAAAGACATTCTTGTTACCTTTCCAAAAACCTTTCCTAAACATTTCGTGAAGAAAGTAACAATATTTTACAAAATATTTATCATAATAATTTAATAAATATTTAATAATATGTACCATAATATTTACGATAAACATTTTTATAATATTTATAATAAATATTTATCATCTGTTCAATCTAAGACTACAAAAATATTTTGATAAATATTTGAAACAACCTGGCTTCGAAGCGCGGATCTAGCTCGCGGCGTGGTCGGGTTCGAAGGAGGCGCGGAGGAACAGGTGCGGAGCGCGAATTGACAGAAATGGAGTGTCTCATTTCGGTAACAAAGTTTTATTATAATGAAATATGATATAACAGAATGATCACGATTTATAGGGCCGCGGGTGTGAAACGGCGTGCCGCGGGAGACGGTGCGTATTTACAATATCCGCGGGATGGCACCGGCGGTCGGATCGGCGTTGGTCGCAGGCGGCGCGCGGTAGATGGGCGGATTCGTACGGTCCGCTCGGGGCGGGAGTGTTCCTTCCGGCGACCCGTGTACTGCTTCGCGTTACAATATATTTCGGCACAGGCGGGGCCGACGTCTTCGGGCGGCGCGGATCGGAGCGCGGGAAATGGCGCGGCGCGTGATAGGGGCGCGTGAAACCGCGGTAATTTGGCGCATAGGAATGAAGCTGGTCGTCCGCCGAGACGCACTCAGCGCAGAAAGAGAATGCCGGAGGCGCTCTTTCTTCGTTCGGACTGGCTTCGGATAAAGCGGGCCGTCCGTCGCGGTCTCCTCTGCGAAGGACAGAGAATGCCAGAGGCACTCCACCTTCGTGTCGGGTTGGCTTGGGACAAGCGGAGGCTGAGGATAGCCGGCCGTTCTGCCGAGACGCGCTCGGTGAAGACAGAGAATGCCAGAGGCGCTCTACCTTCGTGTCGGGCTGACTTTCGGAGCTTATGGATAGCTGGTCGTTCTGCCGAGAATCTCTTGGCGAAGACAGATAAGGCCAGAGGCGCTCTACCTTCGTGTCGGACTAGCTAGGATTTCGGGATCGATGCGGTCGGTGAGACGGATGATCGGGAATCGCAATTGTTCTTAACAAATGCTCGGTTTATATAGCCGTCGCGGCGGTGTAACGCGGTGGTGGGGGCAGCGGCGGCGAACGCGAGCGCCGGGACGGTGCGGTGGGAGATTACGGCGCCCCGACGCCGCGGTCGCGTTCGGCGGTCTTCGGGTGCGGTCGGCACCGCTCGGCGCGTCGAGGCAATTGCCGCGTTAACCGATAGCGTTTAAAAATATGGTGGGCACACCGTGCCCGTTCTTCACCCCGCGGGTGGTCGGCTGGGTGGTCTCGGCAGGGTGTTTTTGCCGGAACGATACAGTTTTCGGGGGTGTATCGTTACATCACCCCCCCCCCCTCCTTGCAAAGCGCGAATTTGGCGCTCTACGTCTTCGGGAGGCTTTTGGGTTCACCCGCCAACAGGGAACGTGAGCTGGGTTTAGACCGTCGTGAGACAGGTTAGTTTTACCCTACTGATGACCAGTCATTGCGATAGTAATCCTGCTCAGTACGAGAGGAACCGCAGGTTCGGACATTTGGTTCACGCACTCGGTCGAGCGGCCGGTGGTGCGAAGCTACCATCCGTGGGATTATGCCTGAACGCCTCTAAGGCCGTATCCTCTCTAGTCAAAGGTGGCAATGATATCCCTAGGAGTCTCGTGAGTCGAAAGGCTCAAAACAATGTGACACACTACTACCGAAGAGCACCGCAGTTGCGGCGGTGTCCGGATCTTCCCCTCGGACCTTGAAAATCCAGGAGAGGGCCACGTGGAGGTGTCGCGCCGGTTCGTACCCATATCCGCAGCAGGTCTCCAAGGTAAAGAGCCTCTAGTCGATAGACTAATGTAGGTAAGGAAAGTCGGCAAATTGGATCCGTAACTTCGGAATAAGGATTGGCTCTGAGGAGCGGGGCGTGTCGGGCTTGGTCGGGAAGCGGGTTTGGCTGACGTGCCGGGCCTGGGCGAGGTGAACCGATCGGCGTTCTCGCGCCGGTCCCGGGGATCCGAGCTCGGTCCCGTGCCTTGGCCTCCCGCGGATCTTCCTTGCTGCGAGGCTTCCGTGGCGGCGCGAGCCGTCGTGGTTGTCCTCTTCGGCCGCCATTCAACGCTCAACTCAGAACTGGCACGTTATCTCTCTGATGGTCCGTACGCTGCCGGTCGCATTAAATCTGATGTGCCAGCGTTTTCCCTCGAGATCTTGTTTTGTGCTGGCGTGACACGTGAGCGTGGAAGTGCGGCACCCAAATTATGTGTCCGTCCTCTACTTCCACAGGGATCGGAGGTGGCGGTTGTGAGCCTACTGCGCGTAGCGGCTGTATTGCTCCTGGAGCTGGCTGTGGCGGAGGCGGTGCTGGCGGGCCGTCTGGCTGGCTCGGCGGTTGGTTTGCCGGGGCCGGTGGTTCGGCTGCAGTGGCTGCCGGCGGCTTCTTCTGCCGGTTCATCGGAGGTGGCGGGGTGGTAAGCCATTCTAATTTCCGTCGCTGCTGCTCGTCCGAGCGCTGTACCCTACAACCGACCACCGGCACGTGTTTGCGTGTCGGTGGGGCGGGCGTGGGTTTGGTTACTTCGGCGAGGGCGGCGGCGGCGGCGGCGGATCCCGTGGAAAAGAGCCGTGTCCAAGTCGCCCCGAATCCCGGGCAGATTGGATCGTACTCTACCGGCTCGGCCAAGAGTTTTTCTATCTCCATGAGAATATCTTTCTCGGTCGACGGATCGTTCGGTTTTTCAGCCATGGTTTGTCTGAAAGCTTATTTTTGGATATGTCGATATATGCCGCCGGCTCTGCCTATATTTGCGGCTGGACGTACTTTTGCCTGCGAGAACGTTTCTTCGTCAAACGCTATCTAGTGGCGTTATTATTATGTTTAAACTTCGGCTTCGTCGTCGTCTTCGGAAGGGGCTTCGGTTTTGTTGTCGTTGTTATCCCCGGCGTCGGAGTCGCTGTCTTCTTCGCCGTCGTTGGAGGGGGGTGCGGCGGGCGCGGGCTTCAAGTCTTGGATATGTATATGGCGGCTCCATTTTCCGTTCCGGTCGCGCAGATCGACTATTACCGGCGATATAATCCGGCGTACCTCGAGGGGGCCGCGGAATTTTGGCGCTAGCTTGGCGTTAAACGCGGCGGCTTTGTTGGAGAGTGGGTATTCACGCTTCCATACCCACTCTCCGACTTTCGGTGCCCATTGGCGGCGTCGCAAGTTATAGTATTTTTCCTGCCTCTGGAAAGCGCGGGCCAGATGTATTCTGACGAGTTCGTAAGCCTCCTCGAGGTGCCGCCGTGTTTCGTCAGGCGGGGCGGCGGCGGTATTCGGAGCGCTCTCTCGGTTGAGTGCGGAGATCGGTTCGCGGCCGAAAATTATGTATGCGGGGGTATAGCCCGTGGCTTCGTGGTGAGCCGTATTGTAGGCGAACTGGAGCTCGGGGATGCGCTCATCCCAATTACGGTGATTCCGGTCGACGTATTGGGATATCATTGTTTTTACCACTCGGTTTGTACGTTCGACCGGATTGCAATGCGGCGCGTGGACCGGCGCGTACACGTGTCGGATGTTATGCGCGGCGAGCATTTTTTCTAATTTACCGGATCGGAGCTGCGTGCCGTTGTCAGACAATATCGCGTCCGGGCAGCCGTGGCGGAATAAAATCGCGTCGGCGATATGGGTGGTTACGGCGGAGGCGGTAGCGCGGCGCAGGGGGCGCATCTCCAACCACTTGGAGAAGCGGTCCTGCATCGTCAGGAGCCACGTGTGGCCCTGCTTGGATCGGGGTAGTGGTCCGATTAGGTCGAGCGTGACCTGCTGCCACGGGCGGGTGACCGATGTGGCGTGTAATGTGCCCGCTGGTCGTGCTTGCGCAACCTTGTGTTTTAGACACTGAGGGCAACTTCGCACGTATGCCGCGATTTCTCGGAACATGCCGGGCCAGTAATATAATTGCGCGATACGCGAGATAGTTTTCGCGATCCCGAGATGCCCGGCGGTCGGAGCGTCGTGGTTTCGACGGAGGATCTCGGGGCGCTGTTCCTTGGCCACGCATTCCTTCCATTGTTGCTCGGGCGGGGTTTCTTTAAAACTAAGGTCGTGGAGTACGTGTCGGTATAACTTTCCGCTTCGTATGTCGTAATCGGGATGTTCCCGGGGGATTATCTTGCACGGCTCGTAACATTCGCCGGTACCATGGGCAGCGCGGTGGGGTCGTAATGGCGGCGGTGGTGTTTTGGCGCGACAACGCGTCCGCGACCCGGTTGAGGGTTCCCTTCCGATACTTGATTTCCAGATTGTGCTGTTGGAGCTCGAATGCCCATCGTCCCAGCCTGCCGGTGGGGGCGTCTAATTTTTGCAGCCATCGCAAGGATTGGTGGTCGGTGATAACGGTAAACGCGTACCCTTCTAGATATTCGCGCATTCGCCGGATCCCCCAGATGACGGCTAGGCATTCGAGCTCGGTCGCGCTGTAGTTCCGTTCGGCCTGATTCAAGGTGCGGCTCGCGTACGCGATAACTCTCTCTCCCTCGGGAAAATTCTGCGTGAGCACGGCCCCTAGGCCGGTTGTGCTGGCGTCTGTTTGCAAAATGAATCGTCGCGAAAAATCGGGGCATGCGAGGACCGGCGCGGATGTTAAGGTATTCTTTAGTTTTCTGAACGCGGCTTCCTCCTCCTCCCCCCAGCTCCAGCGGGCGTGCTTGCGTGTCAGAGCGGTGAGCGGCGCGGCTACTGTTGCGAAATCTTGAATGAACCGCCGATACCACGAGGCTACCCCCAAGAATTGCCGTATCTGTTTTACGGTTTTCGGCTGTGGCCACTGGGCGACCGCCCGGACCTTCTCTGGGTCGGTGCGGATTCCCTCGCGGTCGACTATATGCCCGAGGTATTGTAGGCGGTCCACGCAAAACTTACACTTGTCTGGGTTGAGACGTAGGTTCGCGGCGCGGAGGCGTCGGAAGACTTCGCGTAAGATTCGGAGATGTTCTTCAAACGTTTTGGAAATGATAATGATGTCATCGAGATACACGAAAACGTGCGGTTCGAGTTCTGGCCCGAGTACGGTATCGAGTAGCCGCTGGAACGTCGCGGGGGCGGAGTGCAGGCCGAACGGCATTACTTTGAAATGGAAGAGCCCCTTCCCGGGTACGGTAAACGCGGTAATCGGCCGGCTCGACGGGGTGAGCGGCACTTGCCAATACCCGCTTTTGAGGTCGAGCGTGGTCAAGTACTTCGCCCCGCGTAGTTTGTCGAGCGTTGCGGTGATTTGCGGAAGGGGGTAGGCGTCGGTCTCGGTCGCGTCATTAACCCGGCGGAAGTCAATGCAAAATCGATGGACTCCCGTCCTTCTTGCGGACTACGACGACCGGGGAGCTCCATGCGCTATTCGAGCGCTCGATCACCCCCTCCCGTTCCATTTTCTCGACTTCGGCGTTAATGACGGCCTGCATGGCCGGGTTTCGCGGGCGATATCGCTGTTTGATAGGTTCTACGCCGGCTTTTACGCGTATATGGTGGGCGGCTCGGTCGGTCGGTTCGGTTATCTGGTCGAATAACGGGAGCTCTTCGGCGAGGAACTCCCGTAATCTTTCTTCTTCGGCCGGGGTGCGCGGAGCTATGCCCTCGGCCATCGCGGTGGCGGGCGTCTGACGGCGCGGTTTGGCGGTGTCCGGCGCGGGAATGGCGTGCCCCAGTTTGGCCCAGAAGTCCACCCCGAGCAACAACTGCGCTCCTCAAATTCGGCATGATCGTGAACGAATGCCAGATGACCTTCCCGGCGGTTCTGGATCGGCAGCCGGACGCGACCGATCAACCTTATTGACTTGCCCGTTGGCTAGTTGAACCTTCCCTTCGTCCGGCGTTACGGGGAAGCCGAGTGTTTGCGCGAGCCGGGCGGTGTGCTCGTTGGCAAAAGAGATGTCCGAGCCGGTGTCGAGCAGGGCGTTTAGCGGTCTATCGCGGAGGTGCGTCTCTAGATGCGGCCGGGGCGTGAAATCTACGGTGAGGACCGGGGGGCGGCCGGAGTTTCCGCGGTCCCGGTTTCGTTTCCCGGCGGCGGGTGACAATCCTTTGTCAGGACGCCGTCTTTGCCGCACTGCGAGCAAAACTTCCGGGCGGGGCGTCGACAGTCGAAGCGCGTGTGTCCCCGTTGCTTACAGCGCCAGCAACATTCGCTTTTATTATACACGGCGGCGGTGACCGGAGGGTCGGTGGCGACAGTCTTCGCGGTGGCCCGTTTTCTGCGGTTTTGCTGGAGACGTTCGAACTCGCTCGCCCGTTGCTGCAGCTCCCGGGGGCTGCGTACATCGCTTCGCCAGATACGGTTTTGGTAATCCGGGTGCAGGTTCTCGTAGAGCTGCTCGACCTGTTCTTCGCTCGAGTAGCCCCCTGCCCTACGCATGAGTGCCAGCATTTGCGTCGCGTATTTGATATACGGTTCCCCTTCCTTTTGAACGCGGTCGCGGATCTCGTTCATTAATTGCAGTCGGTATCGTCGCGGCAGGAAGGTATCTTTGAAATCGGCGATAAACTCCTCCCAGCTCGTCCAGTTTTCGCGGTTATTTCGGTACCACAGTAGTGCGTCCCCCCGGAGTAATTCGGGCAAGCCGCGTAGCCAATGCGCGTCGGAAAACTCGTAGGCTGCCCGTAATTCGTCGATTCGTTCGAGGAAGGCCCACGGATCCTTACCGTCAAAATGTAATCCCCATTTCCGCATCTGATTCATTATCTGTGATGATGTATTGCTCGGTGGGGCCGCGGGTATTACCGGCATCGGTAGTGTCGGAGTCGCGGGGTGTATTGTTATAGTCGGGGGGCAGGGCGTGTGACGCGCCTCGAATACCTCGGGATGTTCGTCGATGAATTTACTTAAACGTTTACGTAAATCGTCGAGATTGCCCTCTGTGTCTAGCCCGAGTTCTTGCATCTCGCGGATGAGATCGCTCTTGCTGAGCCGGTAATAATACTCCTTCATTTTGTCACTCTCCCGGATCTGTTCCTTACGGTCGAGTCCCTGTTCGGGCGCCATGAAACAACCTGTCTTCGAAGCGCGGATCTAGCTCGCGGCGTGGTCGGGTTCGAAGGAGGCGCGGAGGAACAGGTGCGGAGCGCGAATTGACAGAAATAGAGTGTCTCGTTTCGGTAACAAAGTTTTATTATAAAGAAGTATGATATAACAGAATGATCACGATTTATAGGGCCGCGGGTGTGAAACGGCGTGCCGCGGGAGACGGTGCGTATTTACAATATCCGCGGGATGGCACCGGCGGTCGGATCGGCGTTGGTCGCAGGCGGCGCGCGGTAGATGGGCGGATTCGTACGGTCCTGCTCGGGGCGGGATTGTTCCTTCCGGCGATCCGTGTACTGCTTCGCGTTACAATATATTTCGGCACAGGCGGGGCCGACGTCTTCGGGCGGCGCGGATCGGAGCGCGGGAAATGGCGCGGCGCGTGATAGGGGCGCGTGAAACCGCGGTAATTTGGCGCGTAGGAATGAAGCTGGTCGTCCGCCGAGACGCACTCAGCGCAGAAAGAGAATGCCGGAGGCGCTCTTTCTTCGTTCGGACTGGCTTCGGATAAAGCGGGCCGTCCGTCGCGGTCCCCTCTGCGAAGACAGAGAATGCCAGAGGCACTCTACCTTCGTGTCGGGTTGGCTTGGGACAAGCGGAGGCTGAGGATAGCCGGCCGTTCTGCCGAGACGCGCTCGGTGAAGACAGAGAATGCCAGAGGCGCTCTACCTTCGTGTCGGGCTGACTTTCGGAGCTTATGGATAGCTGGTCGTTCTGCCGAGAATCTCTTGGCGAAGACAGATAAGGCCAGAGGCGCTCTACCTTCGTGTCGGACTAGCTAGGATTTCGGGATCGATGCGGTCGGTGAGACGGATGATCGGGAATCGCAATTGTTCTTAACAAATGCTCGGTTTATATAGCCGTCGCGGCGGTGTAACGCGGTGGTGGGGGCAGCGGCGGCGAACGCGAGCGCCGGGACGGTGCGGTGGGAGATTACGGCGCCCCGACGCCGCGGTCGCGTTCGGCGGTCTTCGGGTGCGGTCGGCACCGCTCGGCGCGTCGAGGCAATTGCCGCGTTAACTGATAGCGTTTAAAAATATGGTGGGCACACCGTGCCCGTTCTTCACCCCGCGGGTGGTCGGCTGGGTGGTCTCGGCAGGGATGTTTTTGCCGGAACGATACAGTTTTCGGGGGTGTATCGTTACATATTTATAAAATATTCAAATAATTATTATAAATATTTTGTACATATTTTATAAATATTGTGTGCTGTTTGGGGTGTTATTCCCCACACAGCATGATATATTTCTTGTGAATCATTTTTTAAAATATTTTAATAAAATATTTTAACAATATTTCGTAAATATCTTTAAAACATTTTAAAATATTCTAGGAAAATATTTTACAAAAATATTTTTTAAATATTACGCAAATATTATAAGAAATATTTTTATTAGACCAGTATGAAATATTTCATGAAAAATTTAAAAATATTTAAAATATGTTTTATAAAAATATTTTTAAAAATGTATAAAAAATTTTTTACAAAATATTTCTGCTATAGGGGAGACCGGGGCTAAACCGCTAACGGGGTTGAACCGCCAAATCAAATATCTCGGAACCTGTATATTGTGCGAACTCGCTATTAAAGCGGGGAGCACACACTTCTGCACAACGCATAATGCGTAAGCATAAGAAAATTGATTGGTCCTTACACATGTGCATAAGGAAATAGACCAATCAGTTTTCTTATGCTTACGTACTGTGCGTTGTGCAGAAGTGTGTGCTCCCCGCTTAACATTGTAAACGCTGCTTATGGTACCCATGTGACCAACGGAGTTTCGGCAGGTTACCTGCCGTGTTATGATTTTTACGAGGGCAAACGTGTTTTTGGAAGGTAAAAGTGAAATTTTCTGCGCGTGGAAATATTGTAATATCTGCAATAATATTTGCTCTCCAAATCTCGAGGTACGTGATTATAAAGAGTAATGCATGCTGAACACGAATTCAGTGTAGTTTTTTCATTATCGTTGATGTCTAATATTTCGTGGGCGATCAAACCTGAAACTCATGTTTGGGGCTTATCCGCCAGTAAGCACCCGGGGCTGGTCCGCCAGTCTCGTCATTGTGGCGCGCCGGGCGCACGACTTCAGCTCACGGCGGTTTCAGGTTAGGTTTCCCGAAGCGTGATTCTGTCTTCCCTTGCACGTGCGTCAGTTTGTATAAGAGGGAAATGGTACGCACGTATCGTTGCAAAACGAGTGTTTTAGGCCGACCGAAAAGATGGCGGACCGTTGTTTTCGAGATCGCTCGTGCTCACGGAACGTACGGCGAGGTACGGCGAGGCACGGCACGGCTCTGAGATCCCGCGATTTCCGCGCGAGAGTTGACATGCCGCGCGCGCGGTAGATCGTCCCGGCCGCGGTAGATCGTCGTTGTTGGTCGTTGTGTCAGTGACAGTCGCGCGTGTGACCGCATCGTCCAGTGTTCGCCGCATCGTCTCGGCGTCATTGTCGCCGCCGTTGTAGTGGTGGTGGTGTCGGTGGTGGTGGTGGTGGTCGTCGTGGTCGTCGTCGTCGTCGTCGTCGTCGTCGTCGTGGTGGTGGTCGTGGCCGTCGTCGTCGTCGTCTTTGCTCCGTACAAAGCGACGTAAATCACCGATTCCCTGACAGGGCATATGGAAAACAGTGCATTGCGTGCGAGTGTAGGGCACACAACACATGCGTGCGCTCATCAGGATATTTACGTGCCTAAATTGTTTTATGGAATAAGTAAAAAAAATGTTTTGCATAAAAATTTTTAATAAATTTTTATATATTTTTTTCTAAAACAATTATTAAAATGTATCCTATCATTTTTCAGGATTAGATGTATATATATGTATTGAAAATGCAGTGTAGCGGATCAGCCCCGGGGGGTTGGCGGTTCAACCCAGGCATTTATGAGATTTCAATTTTTACACCGTTGTCGTTTTTGCTCTATACCGGTTAAACAAAGCAACATAGATAAAAATTTCCTATATAAATTTTGTAGCTAAAGGTTCACTCTTTACAGTGGTATACCACTTTTAACTAAAATTATTTATTTTGTTAAAAATCGGCACCGAAAAAAAACTGACGGTCTAGCCCCGGTCTCCCCTATATGGTAAATATTTTATAAAATTTTTTTGATTGATTACAAATTTTTCATAAAATAATTTAGAAATATTTCAAAAATTCTCTATTAAACATTTCTAGCAATACATCAAAAATTTTTTTTAAATTTTACAACAAATATTTTGGAAATCTTTGAGTAATATTTGTGCATTTTGAACAAGTAAATTAAAATTTTTTTACTTATTTACCGTTTTTATATTTACTAGACATCACAGACGCACGCTTTGCGCGCGCTATTTAGCTTTTTACTATTAACTTTTTGACAACTGTCAAAATATGCAATGACAGTCGCTCACAAAGTTAGCGCACCAAGAGAACCAATCGGCATCGCGGAAAAGAGTTAACAATAAACTTCGAGACTTTCGACAAGACTTCGAGAGATGCGAGTATCGATTTATGCCATTTTTAGACAGGATTATAAGCATATGCAGTTTTTATTGTAATTATACGCAATAACTCGTATTGCATTATATATATAATATATAAAATTATATATATAGGGTGTCACCTAATTCGCGATCACTATTTACACAGTGATATATTCCTCATGAAAAACTGAGTCAAAAAGTCCTGAATCATTTTTTTCAAATTATGCTTAGAAAAGTACTTATTATTAATTAAAGATTAGCCAGTCAGCATTGCTTTTTAAACAGACGTACGTTTGTGAGCCGCGCATCTACTAGTACACTAGTACACTAGTCACTAGTAGATGCGCGATTTACGAACGTGCGTCTGTTTAAAATGCTAACTGGCTAATTAATACTCTTTAATTAATAATAACTACTTTTCTAAGCATAATTTAAAAAAAAATAATTCAGGACTTTTTGACTCAGTTTTTCATGAGAAATATTACTGTGTAAATAGTAGGCGCGATAACTAGGTGACACCCTGTATATAGATAATTTAAGCCTCAAGATCTATATAAATATATATACATATATAGCTCGCATTCCATTATCGGCCGATTTTGCTTACTTAATGCCATCGGATTTTTACTTCTTTATTATATTATTATTTTATAGCTATATTATAGATATATATATTATACATATATATAATATATTGCATTTGCGGAGACGTACATTACACGATGCTCGAGTTCAGAGATGACGATATAAATAATAAAATCTATTGTTTTGTGCGTTGTTCACTATTTTTGTTATTTATATTATAATTATATTATTATTATATACTTTATAAAAAGTCAATTTTGATGATAATACATACCTATATATATCATATTAGCAAGGATTATAACCAGAAAATCGTGCATTCAACTTTTTGCTACTTAAAAATAAGGATTTGCATAAATACGTATATACATGAATCCAAACATGGAACAAATTTTAAATCCAAAATTTTGCAATTGTGGATATTTGCAATTAACATAACGTGTTCTGTTTTAGTGTTACTTTTAACTTTGTAACATAAAAATAATTCTGTAAACAGCGCAAAGTCCCGGATTGGTCCCAAAATTTAGGAAACAGCTTTACGTCATCGATGTATGATACGTCAGATGACTTAAAGCTGTTTCCTGATTGGCTCTCATCGCCAGCACAGGCGCACACGTAAGCAATCCCGCAGATAAAATTGGCGCGAGGACACTACCGACTACCGTGTGTCTTTTGATAGCATCGTATGCAGACGGGGATCTAGGCATCGGCGCTTAATATCGTTGTCCTTAAACTTGAAACTCGACCATCTTA
>JASTWP010002163.1:0-48883 GCA_030770255.1 Temnothorax ravouxi | reverse complement strand
AATAGGGGTCTTTCTCTATATATATATATATATATAAATAAAATACCACAAATGTGATAAAAATGTTTAAATGTACATAATGTTGATGGCAGCAACAAGAGACTTTAATATGTTCATAATTGAATGATCTGAAATTTTATATTTAATACATTTTTTTTATTGCTTCCTGCAAAAAGTTTTAGAGTAGAATATATCATTATTTGACTTAACAAATAAATCGTACATTATCAAATAATACTACAAGTACATAACTATATAAGAGTGCGTAACCTTGATTATCGTAAGTGCTTAAAAAAATTTCAAATTATTGTTATAAGTATCTGGTAATATACATGGCCCATTATAAATGATTTAGTTTCTGCGGTTGTATATAACTTACAAAGCTTTTGCAGAATAATCGATGATAAGCAGCACACAGCTCCACTATACCGCCATAGTACCAGTGTGCTCAGGGCTCGGGTCAGGTCAACTCGGGTTATCGAGTTGTATTTGTAATTTAACACTCTGCAGCTTACCCACTTTGGTCCAAATCACGATAAAGAAACGAGTGACTAACTTTTGAGAGCATTGTCTCTCTTTATTCAAAAGCATTGCCACATCAATGATCAAATATAAATAGTTTTCAGAGTAAATTCAATTTATCAATATGAAAACAAATTTCCAAATACATTTAGAATGCATAAATATAAGTACATTTTATAGAATAATCACCAAGCTGAGAAACATGACTCGCCAACTCCAAAAATGTGTCAGTCGCAAAGAGACATGGGGGAATACGAACATTGCAGGAACAAACGGTGTTACAGGACCAAATTGAGCTACGCAAAGTGTTACTCGAGGTATTTACAGCTGGATACAGATACTCACAACAAAGCCATAACCATTCTTGATGAGAACATCACGAAAACGACCGTAGCCTCTGAAAAATCTCTCAAGGTCTCTTTCCCTGGTGCCGTATGGAAGCCCACCGACATAGACTCTTGTCCCTACCATACTGTAAAAAAAACAATTAAATCACATTAGACTTACCACAAAGGCAAATCCATTCTTCATAGCGACCTCCTTGATTCTACCATATTTCCGGAAGAACTTCTCAAGGTCGCGCTCTCTCACCCGGTATGTTAATCCACCAACGAATACTCGAGTGCTCATTCTTAAAGGAAAATATAAAAACACCTTACATAACAGGCTACCTGCAGAACCTGCCGTTTAATCACATGACAACATAAGATAATCGTTATTTTCCAAGACTAACCGAGAGGCGGTTAAAATTAAGTTTTATTAAATTATTTATAAACAAACAGAACGGTGTTTCTATAATTGCTCTTTCAAGGAATACGGGAACTCAAATTAATTTAAAATCTTTTTATTGTATTGTACTACTGCCTTATGTATTATGTATAACCGTCGTTAATTGTTCTCGATGTCTTTTCAACGTAACGAGGTGCTTACATGTTTCACGAAATAAAGATATGGAGTATGGAGGCTTTCCGGAAGTTGCGATCGCGCACGAGGGGCACGAGGGATTCCTTCTATACGTGCGCGAACGAATCGAGACGGTGAGGGGGAGAAAAAGAAAAGACCGAGACAAAAAAATTTCGTTGCGCCACGCCGGCGTGTACGCATGATGGGACAATTGGGACGCCGCGTGCCGCGTCGAAATTTTCAGAAACCGCCGATCTCGAGCTCTCGGACGTCACGCGCTACTCGCGCTCCTCGCCGAATCGGGTGGACGTGGACGATCGATACGCGGGAAGGCGCCGTCGCCCATCGGTTATTTGCGCCGCGAGCGATACCCCGAGTCGGAATAATGGCCGCGGAAAAATGATCCGCGTTTTCGACTCACGCCCGACGAGCATAAACAAAGATGCGCGACGCGCGGCCGCGTGCTCCGATCGTCGCGAAGCGGATTCTCTCCTCCTCGCGAAACGCGTCGTCGCCGGTCGCCCGGGCCGGCGCGGCGCGCGGAAACGAATTATGCGGATTACGCCGAACGGGAACGAAAGCTGGTAGGAGAGCGTGCTGCGTGCTTTCCTCGCGGTCGCGGGTCGCGGGGGCGCGATCGCGGTCTCGCGTTACATCACGTTACACGGGGGGTTAGCGACGATCAGCGACGATCCACCTCGTAAATCGCAGTTTTTTTTTCACTCGAGAGCGCGGGTATCGAAATTATCGAACGTCTAGCCACTCGTACTCACCTGAACGTTCAGTTCGCGGTAATCTTTAGTAAACGAACCCCGTATACTCCGTCGTACGATGCGAGATCAACGAGACTACGAGAGATACTGAACCGTGAACGATGCCTCGCGCGCGACGAGACGGAAACGGCCTCGTAGCAACAACGGAGACAAAACGGGGTTCACGCGACGGCGCGCAGGGCCGCCGCGAGGCTTAGCCTCGACGCCAGACGGCGGCGGCGCGGGCGGCGCCACCTTCCCCTCTCCCCCCACCAACTGACCGACGACCGACCGGACCGACGCGCGGCGACGCGGCGACGCCCGACAATGACGCGACGGCTGCGACGCGAGGAAGAGAGAATTCCGTTCGGCGAAGGTTTCTTCCCGTTCCTTCTCTTCGGAAATGCGTTGTACAAAGTACAAATAAGGGAACGTGCTCAGACGCACGTTCCGGAAAGTAACTTGAAAGAGGGGAACGGAATATTCCGTCGAACGAGTCTTTCTTCTTTCTCCCACCCCCACCCCCACCGCCGCGATGAGAATTGCTTCATTTTTACGTGGGATTGAGTCACTCGATCGAGCGACGTGATTCGACTCGATAAAATCGAGGGATTTTTACCGACGTTTTATAACGTCGTCGAAGCGACTTGACGACGTTTATCAGCGAAGCAGGTTATCTCGTCGCCCGATCGCGGACACTTCCGGTGCGGGTTCGAGGCTAGGACGCCCACGCCCACGACGCGCATGAACGGAAGTGCGACTCGCGTAGTCGTGTGATTCGAACCTCGGAATTTCGCCAAATTTCACGGACTCGTGCTCGTGGCTACTCCGCAACCGAAATGAGGACTGAGGAGTTTTATGGAAGGGACGTCTTTCTCGAATTATTTCGAGATAAATCATTCGAGGAGATTCGTGGAATTGCAAACCGCACCGAAATGGAATGTTTAAATAAACGCGATACGCACATCTCGTGTCATGCTATCAATGCTTGAGCTAGACTCATTTGTTTAGAAAGATTTATCAAGAGGTCGACGTGATTTTCACAAATATTGCGTATATTGTTGCACATGAGAGAGTCGTGTGTTTTTTTGAAAGCTGAAAAGTAACGCGCGCGCGCGCGGCGATAATTATATTGCATCGACCCAGAAAAATAATCTCTGTGTTTATTCGCGATAAGAAAAACTCGGCGTGAGATTTATCTCGCCGCGTTCGCCGGTGTCGAAAGTCAAGCTTGTTGAAATTACGTCGCAATTCCCCTTTTCGAGAAATCTCACCAAAACGTGTTTCTTTATATATACTTATTATCTATAGATAACATAAATTTTCTAAAGTCGCGCGCGCGTTTCTGCGGCCGCAGCGCGAGAATCTTTGCAAGTTCGGATCGTGCGTTCTCTCGCGCGAGATAATCGTTCGTTGCGGCATATACTAGAAAACGGATCGAGATCCTGGGCCGTAATTCGGAAAGCGGCGAGCGGCCGAGAGGAATAATATATCCCATTTATATTCAGAAACGAGATCCGCGATCCGCCAGGGACTCCAGGGAGCTGCGCCGGCTGCGCGCTGCGCGCCTGCGCGCACGGACGCGGCCAGCGCCACCTACTGAAAACAAAAATGGTGGCGAGCAGCACGATGCCCTATCCCTGCCCCGCTTTAATGGCACGCCAAATGTCTGCGTTCTCTAGGCTTCCTTCTATCATGTATTCCCCTCCGACCGATGTATCTGATTTCGCTGTGAATAGAGGAAATCGCATTACGGTAGTAGGCTCTGTTACGCGTGCGAAATAAGCGGGGCCGCGTATAACCAAAACATAAGGTGATAAAGCAAAACCGTTGGCGGAGATATTTAGCCGAATTATAACCGCACCAGCTCCCGATACGACGTGTCACTCGCCTTATATAATAAAATTAGCCGCGCACGTTCCCGCATGCCAGTTCCACGCCCGTAATATTGCGTCGTCCGCCGATGGAAACGCGTGAATCCCCCCGAAGCACCGAGGCAGCCCAGGCCGCCCAGGCTCTCTGAGAGAAGCCTTCTCCCCGTGGTCTGCTGGTCTGCTATCCGGGAACATGCACGTTTTCTCTTTTCCATCCCCCGATTCCCGGCCCCGGTAGATCGCATCGATATCTCCCTCGTATCCTCTTGATTCTCGGTGTAACACGCGTTTCCGTTACGGTCTGTAATGCTTTTCAATCATTTTCTCTGGGTTTGCACATTTTGGGAAGGAGAACTTGTGTTACGTTGCTAAAACTTGTATATTTGTTACTGTATATATTCGGTGTCTTGGGAAATCGGCTACTTTTGGTTCGCGAGCTTTTGCAAGCTGAAAAACTCATCTTTGCACGTTAGCGAAAACTTGTATAGATTCCTGTCAGTAGTTTTATATAGAGTTGTTTTGTGTTATCTAAATCCAAAGTCTTGTTGTTTCATTCATTGCTTGTGCATCGTTACAGATTGTCAGGCTTCTCATAGACGGGTAATGTCTGATAGAGCAAACACGATGAAGTTGGAAGCTGAGATGGCTGCGCCCTTGCATCTTCAAAGACTGGAACGCAGCCTGAATGTACAGCCTTTCTTAAAGCAGATCAACAATCTCTTTCAAGAACAAGCTAGGTACTGATATATTTATCATTTGTTGAATATATTCTCTTACTATACTAATTTATAATACATTGATAATATATATTAAATTAATACTATATGTAGTAATACAAATATTGTATTTCTACAGTGAGGATGACAAGTCTGTCTCGTCGGAATCTTCTGATGGCTCAGATGCTTATCTTGATAGTGTACCCACTCGAAAAGAAGGTTGATATGAATTACCAATTTTGATTTTATTTAAATAATCTATTTAATATTTTCTTATAACATATATTATTTTTTCAGAAGCGAAAATCAATAAGCTAAGGCTGTACAATATGTCTAGTGTAGGAGAAGAAAGACGTTGGTTGCAAGATATTCTTTTAAGTGATTCCTCTGACAGTTCTGCATCGGGTTCTGATACAGATAGCCAAATTACGGAAGAAGATTTTCAAGAGATGCTTAAGTTTCATATATTACGGAAAAAATATCAAGGTCGTTTTTATCAGAAACCAGAAGTAAGGACTATTAGTTAAAACATGTTTGGCAATGCAAATGTTTAACAATTCAGGATATTATAAAATATTGTCATTTTCAGAATATACAATATCAATATTATAGTGCGGGTTTATTATCGAATTATGATAGATTTTTGGAGCATCAAAAGTTGATTGTCGGAAATAAAAAGAAGAAAGAAAAAAAGCCAGATAAAAAGATCATGAGGATTAAGAAAGAAAAAATTAATCGTCACTCTACATCCGAGGAATATCGTGTATGTACCAAATTATATGTTACACATTTATATTAACACTTATGTTTTATATTTTCTTTTTATAAAAATGCTATATTTTAGAAAGGGAAATATCCGGAGGGAGAATGGGGTAAATCGATTCCCAGGGAGGAAGAATTAGACGAAGCTGAATTAGAAGCTATAATGCGTCATCAACCTCGAGGTAGAGGGAGGAAAAAACATAATACCAAGAGTGTTGAAGTAATGACGATGAGAAGAAGAAAAATATGGGTAATGATGTCTAAAAAGGAATTAGGAAAAGTACAAAGGGCCAAAACCAATAATCATAAAGAAATGCTAATAAGTTGTAAGAAAGTAGCGCAGCATTGTATGAAATATTGGAGGCAGAAAGCCATGCAAGTGAGTATAAATTAATACTTGAGTTATGTTACTTGCCTTATAGATAATATATTTTATTTATCTCTATCTGTACGATTCAGTCACAGAAAAATATGAAAGAAACTATCTGGCGGGCAAAACGCTTGACAAGAGAAATGCAGTCTTATTGGAAGCGTTATGATCGAGTCGAGCGGGAAACTAGAAGAAGATTAGAAAAAGAAGCTGAAGAACAACGTAAAATGGATGTAGAACTTATTGAAGTAAGAATATATTAGATTATATAAAAGAATGTGTTTTGAACTTCTATTTTTCCAAATTTTTATATTGTTGTATATTCTTCTTTCAGGCAAAACGTCAGCAAAGAAAATTAAATTTCCTTATCACTCAAACAGAATTGTATGCTCATTTTATGTCACGAAAAATAGATAAAGCATCAGCAGAGGAACAGTTGAGAATCTTAAATCAGTTAGACGAAGAAAAGAATCCTAGACTTATTGGTATCGACGATTATGATAGGTAGTTGAATTAAATATATAATTTTATTTACGTATGTCCTAAAATAAAAAAAAAATACTTGAATGGTTGTTGTACATGATAAATTAAAGCCATTCTTATATTTTAATTGTAAAAGCATATATTTACTGTATAGTGATATTATGAAACAAAAAGCAAAGAGAAATGCTACTGAAGCATTTAACAATGAAAAGGCCAGGACCAAGCAATTTGATACAGTTGCTGCATCTCAAGAGTTACGTCTCAGTGATACACCTGAGAACCTGGAACATCCGCAACCTGCAATTTTTAAGGGCAATTTGAAAGGTTATCAATTAAAAGGAATGAATTGGTTGGCAAACTTGTATGATCAGGTTTGTAACTACATGTACACTATAGGCCAATTCCTTTTAGTGACACAAGTCGACACAAACATTGTTCTATCCTTCTTGGCATTCAATGAATAACAAAGACAGAACAACACTTGTGTGTGTGTCGACTTGTGTTACTAAAAGGAATTGGCCTTATAATAGGTTAATAGGATTCTAAAATATCTTTGTTACATAAATATAATCTTCCAAATTTGTCAATTGTTGCAGGGTATTAGTGGAATACTGGCTGATGAGATGGGTCTGGGAAAAACTGTACAATCTATAGCATTTTTATGTCACGTTGCCGAGAGATATTGTAAGCATCTGTTGCATTTAAACTTGATTATTACAATTTAATATTTTATATGCATTGTTGAAGCTGTTGCAAGGAATAACTTGACAATGAATGTATAATTGGCAATTAATTTCAGCTGTTTGGGGACCATTCTTAATTATATCACCAGCTTCTACATTACATAACTGGCAGCAGGAAATGGCGAGATTTGTACCAGTATTCAAAGTAGTTCCGTACTGGGGTAGTCCTCAAGAACGCAAGATACTCAGACAATTTTGGGATACTAAAGATTTGCACACAAAGGAAGCTTCTTTCCATGTAGTGATAACAAGTTATCAATTAGTGATTACCGATTATAAATATTTTAATAGAATAAAATGGCAGTATATGATCTTGGACGAAGCACAAGCTATAAAAAGCACAAGCAGGTATGTTTTTTTTATTATATAGCAATTGCGTAATATATACATATATAGCTCTTTCTAATTAATATATTTTAATTGTTTCAACAGTATGAGATGGAAATTGTTATTGGGGTTTAGTTGTCGTAATAGATTATTGCTCAGTGGTACTCCTATACAAAATAGTATGGCAGAATTATGGGCGTTATTACATTTTATTATGCCTACATTGTTCGATTCGCATGATGAATTTAACGAGTGGTTCTCCAAAGATATCGAAAGCCACGCAGAAAATAAAACGGGAATAGACGAAAGTGAGTAACCTTATATTAAACTATAGTATTAAATAGGAAATGATTACATATATTATTAATTGTAACATGTTATAAATTTTTTGCTACAGAACACTTATCGAGGCTTCATATGATCTTGAAACCTTTCATGTTACGAAGAATAAAAAAGGACGTGGAAAATGAATTATCTGATAAGATTGAAGTGATGGTATATTGTCCGCTCACGACTCGTCAAAAGCTGCTTTATTCAGGTATCTTGAATAATAATATTGGATTAGATGTTTATTAAAGCATTTGGTACATTTATCTTGCTTCTAGCGTTGAAGAAAAAAATTCGGATAGAGGATTTGCTGCATTATACAGTGGGCGGAGGAGACACTGCATCGAACGATAAAAATTTTACTTCCAATCTAATGAATCTAGTCATGCAGTTCCGGAAGGTACTATTATATATGTATTTTTCTATTAAAATTCCTGTTTATGATTATTGTAAATCAATAAAAACATAATACATATATTTTAGCTATTAAAGTTTATCATAGTTTCGACGAGTATATTAAAAATGAATATCTTAAATCCGTATCCAGTTTTTAAATACAAATGTAATATATTAATTACAGGTCTGCAATCATCCAGAACTTTTTGAACGTAGAGATGCTAAATCACCGCTTTTTATGAATACAGAATTTTATAATATGCCTGCTTTGCTGTACAATGAAGGACTTTTGCATTTGGCATTACCATCCAAAGATCATCTGTTGTATAATAGGTTGTTTATATTTGCCGCAGAATATATTCACCGTGCTCTTCATTGCAACGAAGATTTGCGTGAAAATACATTTTCATTTAGTAGATTTATTAATTTATCTCCGATGGAAATAAATAAAATGTTCATCGCTGGTACTTTATTTAGGTATGTAAACATCGAGTTTGTTAAAAGAATCATTATCTACATACATTGTCTTATTTTAGTTCCAATCTTTAATAAATAATTAAAAATTTTTATATTTATAGATTATGTCTTATATTAATTCAATGGAGAGAAGATTAAGAATGTACAATACTGGGAAAATTGGCACGTCGATAATAAATCGAGATTCACCTAAAACCAGATGTTTTGTTTGCCAGAAAGTTTGACACTTCAGTAATTTAGAACGCGGGAACGATCACTGTCAATCTGTCACTTGAAAGTGAAAAGAATGAAACGCGATAAACATCAGATTATTCCGCGCTCCCCGAGTCACAGAGCGAATTTAATTGCGATCCACATTTCAGCGCGTCAGTTCCAGCGTTTATCTCACTTCGTGTCTAATTGTAAGTTACATCGGATATACGCTGTCGCCCTTCGTCCTTCGCGTCTCTTACACAATCCAAGTCGTCGTCGTAAGTGAACGTGTAGAGATCCGCGACGAATCTCGAATCCTTCTTGTAATGCTTGCGCGACTTGTTGCTGCTGCCCATGATCGCGCACCTCGAATGAACAGATGAGCTTCGTTTCTCGTAAAATTTATCTGCAGTTCTATCAGAAACTTTTGTCTCTCGACGAGTTCCTTATACTACTCCTCTCCTTCCGTTCGCTTCGCAAGCTCGCTTTCTCTCTTTCTGCGCTATCGCGAGCAGAACTGTAATCTAGAAAGGAAATCCGCCGATCGGATTCGGGTCGAGACCAAGGCTGTCGAGGTGCAACCGACCTCGAGGACGAGTCACGAGATTTACACGCGCGCGAGACCAAGACGGCACGAGACTACTGCAAGGCGAGTCGAGTGAGATCCTTCGTTAAGGTTTGCTGGCCGCGGAGGAGGCGTTCAAAGGCCGATGGTGGTGGTTGGCGGCGATCGTGGTGGTGGCCCTGTCTACTGGAACCTAGCATCTAGGAAGGCTTCTCACGGGGATCCTTGGTGAAAGTGCTGGACGAGAGAGTGTGTTGACTTCTGTGCCTGTCGGCCGCGTTTCCGAGTTTACAATTCGCTCCGGTAAATTAACAGGAAGTGAGTTCTATAGGTTAAATACGGTGATATAATATTCTTGATAGACAACGATACGCTATACATAAGTCATCCTCACACACGACCGATTATCTCTGTTAGGATAACTTGTAAATTTAAAATTGATCTATACACTTATAGATTCACTAAGCATTCTTGTATGCTCTTTTCTAAAATCTATATCCAAGAAATATCACATATTTTATATTTGTTTAATGAAACAATCATAAATGCGATTTTATGCGTTCATAAGAAGTTAGTTCGATAGCATTCGAGGATTTGAGTCGCGTTAGCGAACTGAAAGTAAATTTTCGAGAGAGGAGGCCTTCTCTCCCGAATGTACAATATTTCTCCGATAACGCTCGATGTAACCGGAAGGAAACATCGTGCTCTTACCATCCAGCACTGATAGCGGACGATCGTGGGATGCTGCCGAGCATTGACGTATCCGATAGCAGAGCAGTGTGGAGGAGATCTAGTAGCCTGAACCAAGATCGATTTCATGCTGTAAACAAGAAGTGAACGAAGAGCTTAGAATATGTAATGATATAGGTATCCTGATAAACGGCGATATAGTGATAAGTCGTATTAATGAATTACACTAAAAAGATATTTCGTTGATATTCCTATCTATGTACAGTTTCTCGGCGCGCGACTAATAAATCGTCCACCTCCTCTCGTTCATCTCGGAACGAGCGAACGACCGCCAGGACCGCAGCGGCGGCGCGGCGGCGTAGCACGTTCGCGTGTATTATACTCTCTACTGTGGTGGCACGTGTGTAGCGCGGCTAGCGAAGGAAAAAGAGCGGGAGCGAGAGTCGTGTCGAGTGATAAGGAAGTAACAAATTGTCTAGCTAGACGAGTCCCCGGCCGACCGCGCGACGTGCTTGGCACGGAACTCGCGCGGCGGGGCCGACCGGTTAGGTCGGCGCGGATCGTTACCGAAAGACGACGACGGGTCAGCATTCGCACTGCGGTCGATCGTGACCTGCGAAATAATGCGAACGCCGAGCAGGCCGGACCCTCGACGACTGGCGACGGGTTACCTGAGCCCCGGGAATAACGCTCTCTATTGGGATTTGCTTCAATTTTTAAGAACAGCGATTTTATGATAGCGCGCCGCGCTTCAGCGAGGATTCGTGGTCTCCTCGCCGCGGTTGAATTATCTGTATCTCCAAAGTGCTAAGTACTAGAAATGTGAAATGTTTGAGAGTAAGATTTTATCTCTCTCGTCCCGGGATCTGAATGGAATTGCACGTAAGCTTTGATAACGGATGAAAATTTCATTGGCGGAATTTATTCTGATAAGGAAATAATAGTGATTACTTGCTTTTATTAGAAGTGTGATAAAAGCAAATCTAAATTTTCTGAGTATGAGAGCCTTGAAAAAAAATATTTTAGCCCCAATCATTGAAGTTATACTATATTTTATAGATATAGATAGTTATTTTAAAAAATTTTAAATTTTGAAAAGCGCAGTTGAGTGTCTTTTACTTATTTAATTCGGATTGCTCAGCTTTTTAGTATTTATTTTATTTAGTTCCTTTTTATTTATATTTTATTAATGGCTCAAAGCATTTGATAATTGACGTTGTCTTTTTTCTCAAATCATTGTACTGAGACCGAGTGACGTAAACGAGAAGCACACATTATATTGTGTGCGCCCTGGGCAGTACGGCGACGGTGTCTCGTTTTCTCGCAACTTTTGATGGTTTACGGCGAACGCGCGCATACTTATCCCGGACATTAACAGCCGGCAAAATGGCGGCTATAAATTTCAAGCCGACGTTCCGACGGCCACGTTAATCCCTAGACGTTCCACCTACTTGGCAACATTGTCCGCCATTATGTAGATTACCGGACAATCCATTCTGGAGCTCACATGATCGCCCGCGCGTTATTACGTGACGGATCGTAGGAATTATGGACAAAAATACGAGCGTATTAAACCGATAAAGTAAATTATTACGTACTACGAAGACTTGGAACGTTGCGCGTCGTGAAGGAACTTGAATTTAATAGAAACGTTCGTGCTCTGCAAATCAGATTTCTCCTAAGAAGTTACATGACTGATGTGAGCCTGCGATATAGAAATATGTTAGAGAGTTTATCATAGCCGTTCATTAATGATTATCAAAAGCCGCTCCATCAAGAAACTCGTAACCAGCTGTTACATTTTACAGATAAATCTTGTAAAATCTTACAATTTTATTTTAAAAAGCATTTTTTTTAACAATTTTGTAATTTTGTAAAGTTTACAAAATAATATATCTTGCGTTCTATTAATGCTACTTTAATTTCTTGCCGTTTTATAATTCCATTTTTATATAGATTGAGACAGACACGTAATTATATAAAACAGAATATATTTAAAAAAATAAGCAAAAAACGAGAGAAAGAGAGAGAGAAAGAGAAAATAAAGCATAATATAACATGTTATATTCCAAAAGCATGATATATTCTAAGCTTCTCTAATAAGATGCTATGATAAGTATCTTCAAGATGTTTCACATATAAAAAGATTAAATAGAGAAATGTACATTGAACAGAAAATTATGACATGAGAGAAAAAGAAGAAGGGAAGAGAGGGAGAGTACTTTCTGACTGAGGCATTTCTGTAATAACTTTCTCCTAAAAGGCTTCGAAGGATGAAGCTGATGTCAGGAGAAAAGAAGAATCTCCAATCGAATATTCGAAGAAGAAAGCATTCTTCAAGGAATCTCAGATTCATTCGTTGCAGTGGAAATATGTTGTTTTCATACTTTATCGGTTCCATACTCTGATAAATTTTTTAAATTTCTCAGATATCTCAGATTCTTTTCATAGACTATCGACATTTGGTCTGATATCGCATTGTCACGAAGAAATTACTATTGCGTATGGTTGTGGAAAAAGCATTTTATTTGAAATTTATCTTTATATATTTTCCATCACGCACAGTTAATGCTATTTTTTCAGTCCGATAAATAGTCACGTTTAAGTTCTGGATGGAGTTGTAGATAATTTTATGAGTCATGAAAATGAAATAAAAGATAAGAATCGATACTGGAGTAAACTGGAATATTTGATTCTGTCACGTGAGATAAGTAGATCAGAAAACAATTTCGCAAGCACACATGAAGATAAGAATATGCAGAAACGATCTAACGATTGATCTTTTCTTAAAAAAAAATCTTCTTTTTTCTAAAAAAAAAGAATAGATTGTTTCGGAGATATAAATAGGGATATAGCGAGACATGGTGGAAGCTACCTTTTATGCTGTGCAAAAAGCTCTCTTTTATCATGTAGGAATGTGTACCGCATTTGATTTACATATGAAGTATGTGCACAATTGACTTTTCGTAAAAACTTCTGGTGAGATATTTAACGAGGCGGAACAGGAATGGGAAAATAATTGTGGACTCGGTGAGTAATAATAATGTATCGGTACATATATACTTACAGTGCGCGTAGCGCGTTGCCACTTTGTTGCAATTTAAATAATAATCATGGCATTGCGTTAGAGGGGGCAAATAGTATTCGAATAATATGTTGTCACGCAAGCTGCGCCTGATACACCGCGTTTTTAGCATTTATGGCCAAGGTATGCTTTATAATTAGTTGTTAGTTAAGACAAGATACCTGTTCCGTCTTCTGAGAATGTCAGTGCGCACGGCGAAATTAATTTTCTCACATGCTGCAAGGATATAAACAGTTGTAAATCAAACTTTGCATTAATCTAGCCGTCATTTTTTATAAATTGACCGTCATGTTTATTGACAAGTTGTTTTTTACCTTGGCCTAGATAATTATATCATTTTAATTTTCTGTCAGTCTTTCGAGAGATTGTTTACTTTATTCACACAAGTACTTGTTTCCATAAATATATTTTCATAAAAATTTGGTTTAACTTTTTTTTTGTTGAAAATTTAAGATAACGTCTTGTCAAAGAAAGCAAGTGCGCGAACGTAAGTTATATATAAAGTTATATATGATTGGCAAATCTTCTTTTCAATATTATAATTACAGGTATAATTAAAGAATATTAAAAATTTTTTAAACAAAGTAATTATAGATATTTATATGTTAAAAATGCATTGAAAAACACTATGAAGTATTACTTGATCCAGTTCGGTATTCCAGTAGCTCGAAGTGAGGATATTACAGTGAGACTTTATCAGAACAGTGCGACGATTAATCACTGCTGGCGAAGTCAAGTCGGTGCTAGATGGAAACATCAGATAACTTTTTGCATCAATTGGCGATGTCGACCTAGCCGTTCACTTTCGTTCGATTTTCGCGTTTCGAGGCGCGCTGAAACGGCGCCTGCGACAGCCACACGTGAATGCACGAAGGCGGTCGCCGTTGCATTTCTCGCACGCGCGTGGGAGAGATAATAAATAATATGTCGTCGAGAAACTGACACACGCGCTAACGCCGTATAATGTTGCATTAATATGTTCACAATGTGCAGGCATTGTAATAATACTGTCTTCCGCAATGAGAGTGAACGGGGACGGCTGGGGATCGTAAATATCGTGAGCTCCCTTCAAATTTATAATGAATTATATCTAGACGAATTTAGGTCGAATAAATTTAATAGGATAAATTGCGAACCGCGTGTCACGAGAATTCTAGCATCATCTGAAAAAGCTAATTGTGATAAAATGGCACTGGAAAACTTGAAGAATAATTTGCGTTTGGGATCATGTTTGAGCGAAGATTAATAGGTTCAAGATAATACGTATTTGCAATAATCCTGAAATGTGTTATAAATAACAATCAATGTAAAATTTTGTTGTTTGAAATTGATAAAATATTTAAAGGAAATGTAGAACTCTCTCTCATTTTTTTATAAATAGTTTTCTGAATATATTTAAATGTTCAGGTTCTTTTATAGAAGCCAAATAAGTGTGTTCTATTTTTCTTTAAGTCTTTCTATGGTTAAGGCAGAATAGGGTTTCTGCATTCATCGGAAATGTAAATTCGAAAAGAGTTAGTGAATTTTTTATATTCGATTTAAATAGACGCGGATTATTATGTAAAGATTTATCTGCAAATGCTCTGGTGCAAAGAAAAAAAAAATTAAATGAGTTTATCTTGAATATCTTGTACTTTGAAAGCCGCACATTTCTGAGAAAAATTTCCGAAGATATTTCGATCTTAAACGAATTTTTATGTATGCAGAGAGAGAAAAAGCTTTCTGTAAGGCGAAGTTCTGGATAGATTATATTTCCGGGCATTTGCCGATGTCGATGCGAATTTGAGTTTCTTCTCGACGTTCTGATCCTACCGTGCAACATAGTATACGCGGCCTCGCGTGGAATATCGCGCACGCATATAGGAGTGGCTTTTCATGCCTGCGAACACACGGCAGGAGAAATATTTAACGGGAGGAAGACGCTGCGCCGAGGCGAACGGAAACGGGTAGATTATTGCCCGGAGTAATAAACTGTCAGGCGAGCGATACGTCGGGTAATGCATTGCCACGAAGCCGTTACAATGCGCCCGGTTTTATGCTACGGCTGCACCCCGTGTAATTAACCGTGGGGTGCACGCTACACTCAAAATAACGAGCGACTTCACGGCGCATAATCATTTCACTTATTCCGATCGACGCGTTAGCCAATAAAAGAAAAGAAAGTATTAGAGACTATTGGAATGTTAAAGAAGCGATACACTTCGTTATCCATCATATATATCCGTCCTTCTTCCTGCCAAATCTATAGACGAGGACAAATGCAGCTTCTCTTATTTCTTCTATACTACAATGAGATCATTGTGCATTAAATTGTGTGGTTCGAGAAGTAGACCGCTGGGAAATCTCGGTGTATAAGATGCTAATAGGATATGGTAGATATTACTTAAAATCCAGGGTTGGTATTTAATTAACTAAGTCCGTTCTAAGTAATAACCATCAATCTCCCGATGAATGTTCTATCTATCAAATACTTTTGCAATCTTCGATTCTGAAAGGAAATTATTTTGTCAGTCTACGTGTGCAATTATTCGCCAGTGTTATTAATAATTTCACAGTTACTATACATACGCAGTTTCAATCTAAAAGCGTTAAACCTATATAGTATAGCATATGTTTTCGATGCAACCATTTATTCCTCGGTATGACTTGTCTGCCGGAATATGCTTCCTACGAAGCAGAGATTCTTTACATCTTTGCATTAAGAGGCAAATATTTCTATCGAGTGGTAAACTAAAATATCTCTAGTGCGCATCCCCATACGTGCCACCGGATGTAGGCTCTCCTCTCTCGTTCGCGTTCACTCTCTCTGTATCTCTTGTTTTTCGCCCTCGCGTAAAGTACGATGTCTATACGCGCGCTATCGCGAACATAATAATAGCGCGTACTTTACAATCGCGTGTGTGCGTGTATGTATGCACGGCAAGTATCGCTTGCACACACTGGGCATACACCCGGGCGACAGTGAGGTTCCCGGGACGGGATTCCATTTAAGTGTTCCGCAAATACTGTTACCGCGAGAGACACGCCGAGGGAACAATCCGCTCCGCTCGCCCGCTCTCTCCCACTCGCCTGATATAATGCATTTTGCGAGCGGGTCGCTAGCGCACGGCCGCCGTTGGCGCCGCATTCTATTGGTTTTATATCGCGCGCCCGGCGACCTTCGACGCGAGGCGAACCAAATGAAGAATATTCACTTACTAGACGTGAGAGTGCAAATTGGCCGCGCTCGATGGTTCACCGACTTTCCACGGACTTTAAACTAATTATCTTCCTCTTCTCGCGTTCCTTTTTTTCCGATAGCTGCGCGGCTGCCGCGATGATTCGAGAAAAGCTCACTCGGCTGTGATAGATGGGCGATCGCGTATATCGATTTCCCGATGCAGTTTTTTTTTATTTAAAAGTCGTAATATACGTGATGTGAAATGACGTAATTCTGATGCGGATCGGGTTATGAACGGAAAAGTGAGACAGCAGCTCACTATGCAGTTGCAGATTAAGCTATATTTCGAGATTTAACAACTTATCGTAAGATTTTTATCATTATTGATACCCACGAGATTTTATTGCGCGCATCATACATACGAATCAAGTAGTAAATAATTTCTCACATAGGTAAATCGCACTTTAAGGATACTATTTTTTGCAACACGACGTTAACCATGATTAGCTAAAAAACAAGATTAACGAGACAATGCTTCTTGCTTACATACCCGAGATTGCAATGCGGCGAAACTTAATTACGACTTACTTTTTGCTCAACGTTTAAGGATCTTCGTATAAGAGCACGTGCGCGAAATTCACTAATCCGACACGAAAGCCCAGTCCCCGGGCACCGTTGGAGGAATCCAGCGGGAAAAATATTTTCCACGGGTACTTTGCCGCCGATCTGGTAAATAACGGATATGCGTAATCATAACGTAGCGTAGCGATAACCGCAGCGCTAATACCACTAATAATTACTTCACTATTACGCCGCGGGCGTAATTGTTATTACACGGAGGTAATCTGTGATGAAATTCCTATCCCAACCGATAATATGTATCGCGACGAGCGTCTTGGCGAGCGTTTACGGAGCGGCAGTTCGCTCGCTCAGTCACTCACGAGAGAAACAAATTAGTAGTTGATCCGCTCCGACGTACGTGTGGTTTGCGCGTTCGCTAATCAAACCCCCGGCTTCTGTTAATCTCTGGGCATGGCTCCGGCTGGACGAACACCGTGGAACACGTATAATTTCGTCAACCGAGTCTTACCGAGCTGGCGCATCCGCGACAGCGACAGCGACGGCGGCGGCAACGACGGCGACGGCTACGGCGACGCTCCATTAATTGTGTCAACCGATAATTATTCCGTGAGCAGACTCCGCGTATCAGTCATCCGCGCTTTGGCGCTAAGCCGATAAATCGGTTAACAACTCGAGCGGAAGGTCGATCAACAGGTTGTTCCTGGAATCTGGCAGCGGCGCCAGACCTTCGTTACCGAGTGTCTAAGCGAAAATGCGGAATGGCAGGGTTTCCATCTGTTTTCCATCACACATGATGCTTCCGGTAATGATACACGCAGAATATACCCCCCGATGGTCGATCGACGAATGAAAACTTGTATTGAAATGAGTTTGGATTTTTATTAACGAAATTATTAACGAAAAGTGCGGGAGATCTTGATATGTTTAACGTTAGATGTTCTCTTGGTTATTAAATACTATTCAATTCTTCGTTATCAAGTCTCAAAGAGAATAGGACGAATACGCGAAAGAGACTCGGCTTTGAAATCCCGTTTCCAATCACGTTTTGCATTGGCACATAGAGTGCTACGATATACGGAATAACAATCAACGGTAGGGACATATCGTGAATTTGGAATCGACTATTTGATAGTGAAAAATTAATATTGGTTATCATCAAGCCTTGTCTCGGTTTTAAAACTTCTCAGATTAATTTTTAAATAATCAGATTATAACATTTTTTAAATTAAAGATTAACGCGATTACAAATTCTTAACATTAGTTTCGAATAATTAATGTGGTTGCTGGATAATTTTAAGGTAAATTGATCGATGGCGAAGACTTCGTAATCAGAGACACTAATCCTCTATCACTCGGCGTCAAAGGAAATCAGACGCAGTTGCGCGAGAGGAAATCAATTCTGAAATTCCGCCTCCAATTACAGACGTTCTGTAACAATATCCAGAGTGTATTGTTACGACATACCGAATCGATCAATAGTAAGAATATATTTTCGAATAAATTTGAAGTAAACTAGTGAAAACACGCAAGTTATTGAATATCTCGAGGTATATTATTGAATTGTGTACTGCAATCATAAAAATCGCGATATTTGCGAATTGAAAACCGTGTACTGCGAATTGCCGTAATGTAAATATCGGATAACTTTTCACGATGGAAAAATGATCTGAGCGTTAACTGAGCTTTTAAATACCTCGATAATCTGAGCTGAAGTAACAAGATTTCATATAAGTCTTTTTTATTATTGCTTTTCGCAGAAAATTGAAGATTTTTATAAAAATAAATCAAGGCAATACTGTTCTGAATTATTTCTTATAACAATTTATATGTATAATGCTCTGGTTTCAAGAATCTCCGAAGAAAACTAACACAAGGCAAAGCTTCTATTTTTCTATACATATAGGTGGGCAGATACAAAAGAATAGTAAGAGTTTTATCAGTTTTTTAACGATACGAAAAAATACAACTTGGACTTTGTTGAGCGCAATACATATGTAAAATGCGAGTTACCCCAGGTTTTTGCTCACGCGAGATATGAACAAACGCGCACGCATGAATATTCATTCCTATTACTGCTGCCTAAGAAGTTATCCGCTGTTTACCCGACGAAAGTATGTATATACACAACATCGTGAGTTTATATTTCGCGAGCATCGCACAACTTGCGCGACCGCGGAGTTATATTTCTGGGGAGGAAGATATTCGATAAATCGCGTTTCTTAAGATTAATAACCGTGCGGCGCACACACAGAATTATCGTTCGAATCGATATTAATTTTCGGATTTCAAATTTTACATTTTTCTTTTTCCGAGTTTCTCGAACTAGCCAGAAAGAAAAAAAAAAGAAGAGAAGAAGGGATTACGATGTTTGTGCAGCTTCGGAAATCGATGATTATTATTTTCTCTCCTCTTCCGAGAGAGGAAAGAGGAATCCACGAGCGTGCGTCACGCTCACGCTCACGAACACGTATCCGCGACGCGCCCACGGCCGCGGCAAAAACACTCGGCGACTCGGACTTATAACGCAATTGTGCGACGTTTAATTCGATAAATTAACCTCTGGTCCCGGTCGACGTCGGGGTCTCTATATAGGCCGGAGAAGAGAGTCGCTCTCTCGGCTACACCGCGGCAGGAAATCTCTTCAATCTGCTCTGATGCGCCTCGTTAACGAGCGTTTGTTTTCTTCCGTCCAGCTCGGAGTCGGCTCTCGATCGGCCCGCCGACCGCTTTCTTCGGTTTGCAGCTACCGCTATCGCAGTCTCGTACATTTACGCGGTTTTATGTTCTAATTCCCTATACGGATATCTTATAAAAATTTTGAGTTTCGTGTTTGCTACTAAAATTTTCGGTAATCTTTTGGCAATATTATAAAGTCTTTTTCGTTAAGCAGGTTTTTTCTTGATATAGAAACTCTAGTTTTTGTTAGAGTTTTTCGTTTAAAGACGTTAGATATGAATGATAAATGATAGAAATAATAATAAATCTTTTGAAGATAATTTTTTTCAATTGTTTTATTTATCTTCAGAGAAATTTGTTACTTTAAAGAATAGATGTTTAATAATTTTATCGCACGATACTGAACATTAAAGATACTTGACAGAGATGCCTTTTATTCGACTTAGAAAATGCGCAATTGAGCGTGGGTGATTTTCATGCTTGTCCTTTTATATTTATTCTTTGCACGGAAGATCGTCTCTGCCTGCTTCGCTGCTTTCCGCGAATATATCTTTTCATCAATTCATTCGCAACCGCGCTATTCGCACCTTTATCGGGTCTCTCGCGCGCGCGATACAGAAGTTTCCAAGACGTAGTGAAACTGTCAGTGCGAAAGGTATTGCGGCGCGATTCTCAGAATGTTTTATCTCGCAAAGTGCTGCCACTGTTTCATCAGCGGACTGCCTCGTTTACTTTTCTCGCTAAAGCTTTTCTACGCTCGGAACGCGGAAATTGAGAAGACTTTCATGTTCCGGCCGGTTTCGAGTGTTCAATCACTGACACGATTACAGTTATACCTAAAATTATATTTTTTCTCTGAAAGTAACGATAATTGTGACAGAATCCAACAAGTTATTCACTGTCAATTAAGCATGCGCATGTATTTACGTGCATAAATTTATATTTATGATTTATAGCTCATGTTTATTAACATAACAAATATAGTATAACAAATATCAAATTTGAAGAAATATATATACTATATGTATTATACAATTATAGTTATATATGTATATACTTTTATAACATATTTTAGATATACCTATGTGTGTGCGATGCAGTTATATACTTTATAAAATTTATTATATAACATAAATGCACAAAGTAGAAGTAGACAAATGTAACAACGTAGAGGTTAGACAGACAGAAGGAAATTATTTCGCGAAACTATTCATGAGTCGATGGAAAATTTTGAACTCGGGTGAATACAAATTTTGATTGCGACAATTTCATGCAGATCTGTGCAATTTACCGAAATGGATGGAGATCGTTTCGAAGTTCTGCGCGCCTCGGATTGCAATTTAATTCATTTGTAAATTGTAAAACGAGATCGTGGATGAATTTATGAAAATAAGGTTTAATCGTTTATTGCGCGGCGATTCGAAACCCGCTTCGGTCGAAAACGAAACTGTATACGCCTGTCTAATTATTATTCGGTCGGATTATACGATACGGGCAAAATAATCATATAGGTGTATGTACGTGCACGTGTAACATGCGACAAGTCTTCGATGGTAATCCAATGTCGAAAGAAGCGGGTAAATGATTACGAAGCAGTGCCGGAGGCAGCACAGTGGAACGGCTCTATGGATGAGCCGCCTGTTGCATCGCGAACCAACTGCCGGCGCAGGGCACGTTCGATAATCTATGTTGCTACATATGGTGTACCAGAACTTTTGCGTTTTATCTTGATCACATCAGATTCTTTATTGAATTCGAACTAACGTTTTTTCTTAGAGAAAGTTTCACCGGATCAAGTTGTTTTGCTTATTGCTTTTTATTATCTTAGCAATTAACATTCTTAAGTATTATAGCTTGGCACGCATAATAAGTGAATGTTTGATAATGGAGATAGATATCCGATTTAATTGTTAGTAAAAATAGCGAAAGTTCGTGAGCATGCAGCGTGTTCTTGGTTGTGAAATGTGTTTGCTTTCGTTATACGAAGTACTTACGATACGTTACAGGCAGTCGATATTCTTTTTAGTTTGTCCGTATATCTATTCATTTATATCTACTGATTCCTATCTACTTGTTTGTATCTGCTGATCACAGAAAATGCGTGACCTTTCAGACACCCTGTATAACGGTTATCCGTCCTCGGGGAGCAAAGCGATTTGTCTTAATCAGAACTAAAATCACGGATTGTCTCTCGGCCGGTCTTAACTGGCGCTTTTGCGAGAAGAAATTGGCGCAACGATAGCAGAAAAATGCGGATTAACGAAAGCTACGTTATTGCGAGGGAGACGATGAAAGTAGGGAAGTACATTTACCGTAATCGCCAGGAAACCGACGACCGATCAGACATTTTAGAAATTTATGGTAGAGGATTCGAAGGGTCTCGATCTATAAAGGACTTACTGAAATCTAAATTTATAGACGTGGACTTAGCGGAATATTCAATTAATTGAGGTTTAAAACTTTAGGGGATTCTATCAATCCTGTTTTTACGACAGAATCGATATATAGAAAATTTGTTATTGAGATAATAGCAACCGAAAAGCAAATAATTAATTTTTAAAAGGTAAATCTAAAATGCACAATAAATTCTTTTTATTCATCTTCGAGGAAATTCAGATTTGAAAATTGGAGTATTAGTTTTCCACTCGTCGCATGATTTTCCATTATCCTGCATCGCAGTTTATTTAGTTCTTTTCACCGAGTGCCTTTCTTTCTTTTCAAAAGCCGGATATGAATAAAAATGTAATTATTCTCTATATATTCAAGAGAATAAAGATAATTTTATTATTTTACAAAGGATTTTTATTAACTTTAATAATTTCTTTACCATATGTTTCGTAAAAAGGGAACGTATAGCTTTTTATACGTCGCAGCGCAGCCCAAATTTTCTAAGTTTAAACATGATAGAAGATATTATTTTCCGATATTCTGAATAAATTTTCTCGGAAAGCTTTGTATGGGAGACAAATTTTATTATACTTATATTTTACTTATTCTCTTTTTACATAGAGGCATCCTCCCTTTCCGGTTGTACTATCAATAACGTGTACGTCGTACTATCCTGCATAAAAGTGTCCGCGTTTCTTCCTGATACCAAGCGTCGATAATTCATTTCTAAACCGATACGAACAGCGACTACTATGCGGCTTTGATGTATAGCGAATCCTCCCATCCTCGATTCCACAGGGAAGGTTCCCGCCTCGGGATCTCACCAGGAATCACGAGTCACCGCGCATTGTATCCCAAGGTGTAGCCTACGATCGCGATCTCGCGCGTTGAATCACGCCGTTCATACTCGATTACTTTTCCTCCGCCGAGCCACGGCCGCGGCGCATTCGCGCATGTAATGTTGTTATACAATGTAGCATAGTCCCCACGTCGAAATGATCGAGGGCGTCGATGCATGAACTCGACAGCGGACGCTTGTTGCGAGATAAGTGTCCGCGGATGGTGACACACCGACCAATTGCACCGGTCGACACAGGGTACTTGAATATCTGAGAGCAGTAGTTGAATTATTCAGATATTCTTTAGGTAATAATTTGTGTTGTGTCACTTAATTATCAGCGGAGAGATTACTTAATTGTTAGATATGCACCCAGCAACCTCTTTCTCTTTCTCGTACAGAGAATGACATAAGACAAACGTTGAGATAAATGTTTTTGTATGGCAAATGCAAGTAAAATATACAAGTAGATACAAATTGGTATAGCTTAGAAAAATTTACAAGCGCAACTTTAAAAATACGCAGCTCTACTGTGGTGTTTTGAAAAAATAACATTTTTGCTCATGTAAAAACACAGATATGATTAATATTTAAAAATTTAGTACGTATGGTAATAGAGAATTAAGGATTTAAGTGAGGGCATAGGGAAACATTAAAACAAACACGACAAAGGTGTTTTTTTCAATAATAATATATAACAACGTTATGATTAATTTAAATCTGCTAATTGTGAAAAAGATTGTCGCGAGTTTTTCAGCAAATAAGCTTTCGAGCTGTCTGTCGCAATTTTTTATGGCTACCTTGTAATACACGCATACACGGTTTAATGACGGCGATGTGATGAAGTTTGTGGAGCTATTTGATCTACTGTAAGTATACTAATTTAACCCTTAAGCACGCTTATTACGACATTTCCTTCATGACGAGTCGGAGAGAGAAACTTTATAATGCGCACGGAAATAAAGTAGCGAACTTCGGCTCAGCATTAAAACGGGATGGTAATCTGTTCGTTAAAAAAAAGGCCGGTTTACACACGCAATGATTGGTGGCGCCAGACCGCGCCAGTCGACTAACGCCAGTAAAAATGAAAGTGTAAACACTTGATGCAAACTGGCGCTAGTAATGTGGCGTTTACTGGCGGTTGCATATAACCTCAAAATTTGAGGTTATATGCTTGCTGTCATTTACTATGTGTTTAATAAATGTTAAATATTTTCCATATTATACGCCAATCACTGTGTAAACACTTGTGAGTTTGTCAGTTGGTTCTGGCGCCAATGAATGCCAGTCAGTTGGCGCCACTAATCATTGCGTGTGTAATTTTTTACCTTTTTTTTGATTACTGGTACGAATTATATTACACGCATATTCTCCGCATATCTTTTTGAAATCGTACTTTCCGTTGTGTTTGAAGGATTACATAAAGATATATATTTAGGAAATGGAATATTTTTGTTATTAAAAACCGCTAAACGACGTTAGTTTTTTACACAAGTTAAAAAGTTGAAGTAAAAAATATTACCAACGTTATATAAATTGCGAGAATTTTATTCTAGAAATTTTTTACGCAATATCTACACTTCATAATGCAACATAATGCATCGAAGACATTAATATTAGATTTTGACATAATCGTCTGGAAAAAGATTTAAATTGGTCAAGAAATTTCAAAGATTTTTGCAATAATTGTCAGCTTTGTATTTGTCTGTCGTACAATTTAGTCATCGTAAATTTAGCCAGTTTCTTTCTTCAGTCAGTACGGCAAGACGAGGAAATTGCGTAATCGCGAATGAATTATCTGGCAAAACCAGGGACTTATCTTATTCACGAGACGTACTCGCCGATTGTTAGCTTTTTTCGACTTTCTTTCTTTTTCGTCCGCGGAAGAGCTGCTCGTGTTCGTTTAATGAACTCGCGACCTATCGCTTTTATCTTCGCCCCTTGTAGGTCGCCGACTATGTCGCGTAACTATGTCGCGCGTGTAGCATGCAAATGAACAGCCATCAAATGGTATTTTCCATATAGTCGAGTGCGCACTCAGGTAGCCGGTCCCGCTCGGAATGGGAATGGCGGGGTTTAAATTAATTCAATGCGACAAGTTTATGAAGCCCCTATCGCTCGAATCGCGATTTAAGAAGTACTTACACGAGAGTATAGCCTGTTGGATTTTATGCGTTTGCGGTGAATCACATGGCGAGGCTGTCACTCGACCGCGCTAATTAACGGCGAGCCTCCGCATTGCGAAGTCGCATGCGCAATGTCCCAATTATTGTTCGAGTTCGATAACGCTGCTCGAAATTAATTTGCTTGTCGCCGTTAAAATTAAGACGGATATTATATCCTTAATATAATATAAAGCATTTTTGTTAAACTTTAAGTATCAGTATTTCAGATTAAGATCGTAATTAAAGTTATCGTTGTTAAATCACGAAATACCGAGGAAAGTCGGGAGAAAAAAAATGCACGATAATATATAGGAAAGCGAAAAGTCTGCTATTAGATTTTGAACAAGTTGAAGACATGAAAGAGCTCGAAAGTTCTTAAAATATCGGAAATTCTTAAATAGAAAATCCAGTTTAAACGACAGATTGTGTAACGTATGTACAACGACCGTCAGTGAGAATCGATGTAACGTTCGATAATCGCTCTCGAAGGCACCGACTTCTATGACAGTTCCGTTACGTGTTCCCGCGAACGTGGCCGCAAACACAAGTGACTTATCCGGTTATCCGAATGAGCGCCGCCAATTGCTTCCGCTAAGCCGGGATTCTAGATTTTCTCGGAGGCACGTAATGAACCGTAACTGTTCTCGGGATCCCGATAGGATGAGGAGTATAGCGAGCGCAAAAGGAGAAAAAGACGTTTATACGCTGGGCGTCGGTCGTCCGACCAATAGCGATTCCGCTACTTGCGGCCGACATGTACTGATTCGATCGATGGTAGAAGCGCTCCTACGCGACGTACACGCGATCAAATCATCTGCAAAATGGACCATTCGCGAGCAAATATATAGAGCCGTTATTCGGAGAGTTTTGTACGACGGATCTCCGCGAAGCGATTGCCCTCTTTACTATATCCGAACAATAGGCCCTAGCCACCAGTGAATTGAAATGGAGCAATTTTCAGCTCAAATTCCACATATCGTATGGTAAGAATTTGTTGAGACGGCAGCTTAACCAGTTGCACAGTGCAAAAATTTTTGAAACAAGCACGATTTTTTTATTAAAATTTCGATACGCTTTCGTTAAAATTAAAACAGAAATTATTATTAAAATATTATCATTTTAGATCATTAATGTTTATTCGACGCGATAATGGTATCAATAAAATAAAATCGGTCTTTTATATCAATCAATTTTAATAAATCATTAATTAGATATTATGTGTATATAGAATTACATTAACGGTTTTATTATTTCATTGCTTAAGTTACTTATCAAAATCTCGATAATTTATCGAAATATCGATTGATCAAAATTTGTCCCTAAACGAAGAATTTATTAGGTACGTGATTTTGGAATAAAATATTTCTCCATTGGGATCATGAATACTTGTATTTGAAGCTGACGCGAGAGCTCGTAGCCTAACTTTCCAAGGTTTAAGGTCCTTGGAGACCAGTAATAAATCAAAGTCCTTCCGCACCCCTTATGACTTCGTTCTCCACGAAGCACGCGCTTAAATCACACCCGCTTGATCCCCGGAGGATCACTAAAATCATTGATTGACGCTTATTGCCTTTTGATGTGACACTATCGCCGATTCCGCGCTGGTTGGGTATCTCGATGAAAAAGACAATATCCCTTTCTCTCGAAACTCGGCCAGTATTACAGTGCAAAAATGTGCTGTTCTTCTTGTCACTGTCATCTCTTTTGACTGCCTCTGTTCAGAATAATGCTTCATCAATTGAATATTGTCATATTGAATAGGAAAGAAAGTCAGGAAGTTATATCTTTATCTGCAACATAAGCTTTTTTCTACGAAAGTATTCTTGAGAGTTATAAATGAAGAGACCGAAAATCTCTTCCCTTGTCTCTTTAATGGAGGGAAAATTGCAATATTTTATTTTTTTATTTTAAATAAGATTGTATATATTTCTTTTTTTAATGTATAATTTGACATAAATAGTTCTATTTATTTTACAGTAAATGTTCAATAAGTTTTTTTTAATGTGTATTTCATATAATTGACGAATATAATGAATTTCTTTTTATTTACACTTAAGAAAGATAACTGTATAAAAGAAAAAAAAATTTTTCGTGACCGCGCGATGTTATCGACTTCTCGTTTCACTTTGCGCAATCTGAAACGATTTCAGATTTGCTTATTGAAGCTTATTCACGATACCTTTTGTAACCTTATGGTCACAAAAGGTGACCCAAATTTTTCTGAACTCTTTACACACAAAACGAAGAATACAAAGTAAAATTTTATTTTGATCGGCATACTCATACATTTTAGAATATCTTTGAAACTTAAGAAGCAAAGAAAGAAAGAGGAAGTTTTTACGGTCTCTCATCTCTTCCGGGAATAATGCATAGGTAAAATTAGAGTCTCTTTGCCGTATTTTGTAGCATTTTAAGTTTTTTTAGCAGTAGAAAGGCGCAAAATGGGAAATCAAAATTAAAATTCAATTAAAGCAAAATAAGTTCGCATATAAAAAAGTCATTTTGTTTATTCCTCACGTGCTACTAAATCGAAATCGACAATGTCTGTCATATTACGCCATACATAATGTAATCTATTATAGTATTGTAATATATCACTATGCATATTATATTACATTACGTTTGCGATAAACGCGAGAATCGAGCGAGAACAGCATGAATGATGGTTTTGACGTCCCCGTCGTCGCCGTCGTCTCCGCTCGTATCTCATGCTGACAATGCTAATCGTCTTTCGCCGGTGTTATGATTGCCGGAGAGCAGAATTTGTCATACGAGCCGCGAGCGTGGGCGCGTAGTGTATACCGCGCGTGTAATCCCGTGCGCTGTATCAGTCGACGATATCGCGGCTTTGTAACTGTAACCGATCTCTGCGTGTTGCCGATGCACGAACGGGAGATAGAAGGAGAGAGGGGGGAGAGAGAGAGAGAGAGAGAGAGAGAGAGAGAGAGAGAGAGAGAGAGAGAGAGAGAGAGAGAGAGAGAGAGAGAGAGGAGGAGGAGGAGACGGAGTGCGATATACACGCAGGCACGCTCGACGGTTCGATACGCAACGCGTGGTGCACGCATGCACCGCATGAGCCGCGTTGCGCCTGAATAATGCATAAGTTTCGCGTAATAAAGCGGTAGACAATTAAGCGGCTTCGGGCGTTCACGCGTCGTGCGTCAACGATGCGCGTAAGAGCTTTTTGCGTTCGGCTGCTTTCGCGATTACTTAATATAACTGCAAAATCGTGCTTGGAATGGAACAAGCTTTTTTTTTACCGTACTTTGGTTTGGATACGTTGCAGATCAGCTCAGAGTGAAACGCGTGTATTAGAAACAAGACATTTATGATTATTCATCTTCTGTACAATTTCCATTGGTTGCTGCCGCAACGCGCACAACGCGATTCAATTATAATTGGATCGTGTTACGAGGCTTTAGATTAATATCATGACTGACATTTATCGTGTATCGTGAAAAATATGCCAATATGAATTATATCCGCGAAATGCTATTATATCCTCGCGCGAAACCCGACGAAATATCATTTCCATTCGTCTCTCCGCATGCCCGCATAATTTTGCTCAATTTACGTCATAAAAATTCGCACGTATAGCGACAGATCATTATCTCGCGCATATGAATAGAGCGACGCCGACGCGCGCAGAATGTCGCGAATCAGAAAATCCGCTCGTGTTACGCTTCGTTATTGGCTTTTTCATTGCGTGCGGAGAGTTGCGTTGCACGCACACGGTGACTTCAAATTAACATGACGGCGTGTCGGAGGTCGGTAAACCGAAAGCGCGATGAATGGAAAGTCGAACGCGCGTCCGATACTTATATACCGTCGCCGAAAATGAGGCATCTCGATCGCGAGCGAGACATTAATTCCGCGTATATCTCCGTTTCTATTAGATCACCGATACAGACACGTATTAATAATTCTTTATGTCAGCGTGATTAAAGAGACGTCGTTGCTCAATGAACGAATATCATCATCGATCTGATAGTCGCCCATTTTCATTCGATCTATCACATTTACAGGGCTTTCCTCCCCTTCCCCTCCCCCCATTCCATTTGACTTGGTTAATTTGATTTATGTCCGATCGATGGCCATTATCCTCGGATTTGCCCCGCGCTGGCGGCCCTATCCGAGAAATTCCGAATAGGAATATTGTGGGGCCATTCCGCTGGGAATACGAAATGTAACTACCATGCACCCGATGGATGTGCTCGGCCAGCGCGCGCGATGTGATTTTTGTTGGGCCAGGTGTAGCGCGGCACCTAGGGACAAATCCATTTGCTCGTATAGCTACTGCAAACAATTGTCCTAACGTCAGACCAACACGGCAAATAGATGACGATAGATTCGTTGTCCATCCAGTGGATCGTAATTCTTTTTACCTTGATTGTACGCGCGCGGACGATAGATTTGTTTCTATAGGTACAGAGAATACGTTCCTTTTCGTGCTACACGGTTCTATTGTGAGCAAGTATTGGCAAGTAACATATCTTTGTAAATATCGGTTGAGAGGATTTTCCATAGTTTTGATTCCCACGTACACGTGGAAAAATCATATTATTACTCTCGGACAATTTTACTTGAACGGGACAAGTAGCAAAACTATTTTTGTTATGGCAATTGATTTTCGTAGCCATTGGTCGTATAATATATACGGCTACTCACACAGACTGCAATGACGCAAGTAATTGGTTTACTTTTATTTTCAAAGTTATTTATAATTTTCTTTGGTATAATGTTTCCATGCGCTTGATATTTTGATATTTATGTTGCAACTTGAATCAATATTACTTTTCGTATCTGGGTATCGTTCTCGATGTTTCATAAACGGTCATATTAAGCGACGAAACGTGCCAGTGGTAAGAAGGTTAAACAAACGTCTTAATTAAACGCTCGTCATTTCGACGGCATATTAAATTCAGTACGTTTCCCGCAGGCCTTATCCGACGATTCCAACGAGATACAGACAGAAGGCATTTTTATCAGAGCTGCCGATCGCTTCAACGCGAATCGGAGGTCATAAAGATGATCGGTTCTTTCTTTAGCTGTGTGAGTAACTAATTGGAATAATTATTATATAAAATGAGAGTTGTACTCGTTCAAATATTATGGCAATAGCAGTGTCACATGGATGACGTGACAAATATGTTAAAAGATATTGTAGAGAATTCAAATCTTGTTAGACAATTATGAATTTAATTAGGATAAAATTAAGGTAGATGACAGATAGAAAGAGACAGGACCACATTGGGCACATTGCGTCTAAATGTAATTTATTTATTAGAAAATCCAGTACAAAGCAGTGAAGATAAAAAGATTACAGTCTATGTATCAGTATGTAATTTTTTAATCCTTACATCGGATTTTTTACTAAATATTGATCACAATAATTTAAGAATATATCAATTGGCCAAGTATTAATAATGATAACAGTAACGTTTATAAAGAATTTGCAGTACGAAAGACAGGACAATTAGGTACATAAATTATACCGTCGTCTTATTTGTAATATTATTAGGTAATATTCATCAATCATTAAGTAATAACGTAATGCCCATTAAGGGGAAGTGCTCCAAAATTTCGGTGTATATTTTCCGATGTCTTCCCATAAACTACCATTATTATCATCAACATAAATACCTCGCGGTAGCCAGAGAAAGTACATTATCGGGGAAAGCGAGATGGTATAATAAATATCGGCGTCGCTGACCATAATTTATCGGTTACAGGGAACCCAGAAGAAAAATAACGCCGTGGCGTCGCGCCAGGCATCGGCGCTCAAAACAATGCGATGCCGTGACGAGTGGCGGCACGAATCCGCCCGGCCGTTGAAATTAATTTCGAATTTTCGACCGAGCGAAACCGAAAGGGGTTGCACCCACCGCAAATCCTCGGCGGGAAGCGTCGCGGTCGACACTTTATGAGATGAACTCTCGGCTAGAGAGTTAAAGAGTCGCGAAGTAAATATTTGCACTTGTATGAATAGTTTGGAAAGTTTGCCCCGTGTGTCGCGTGTAGCTTCGCAACAGATGTGGAAATATAAATTCCATTTATTTCCCGACGAATTCCCGCGTGAGATGTGCGATATTAATGTTCGTAGTTTGTACATACGGCACGGAGAACATTACAAGTGTTATATACAAAAGAAACTTTTTATCGCGATCCGATACCCAATCAAATGCGAATAACTCTCGCGACGACGATTCGCATAGCGAGATTCTCTGATTGATTTGGTATACCGTTTTCTCTTCGATGAAATGAATCGTCAAATTGCAATTGCCGTTGAATTGTGTTTATTTTTAACGTCGTCGAATGTAAGACGTGACAGGGTTTAATACACTGAGAAAAAAAATTGAGTGTACGGTCTAAATTTGTATATAGTTGCTGATCCAAGGGTTGATTTAACAATTATTAAATTGCACTAAAAAAGGTATAGTTGATTCATGTGCCAACCATCAACATTTTGTAATAAAAAAATATAGTTAATTCAACTAATGCTTAGTTAAACCAACTAATGTTTAGTATCGGACTAAATATTTTAATTAGATGAAACATATTTTGCGTTTTTCCACAAATTTTTTTTGCAGTGTACGGATCCGTTTCTTCAATGGCCAATTGAATTGCAATTAACGCGCAGCTTTCTTCGGCGTGCTTATGCGTTGCAGTTACAGATTCCGCGCACCGTTCGCGACGATGTTATTGCAGAAACGCGACAAAGGGGGTCAAAGGGGTAGGTTTGAATCGTTGGTTATGACGTCTCAATTATAGCGTATTTATACGCCGTCCATCGTGCGACGCGTGATTTATCGACCTACGGGTACGGGTCGAGCGCGCAGCGCGAAACACCGTGTCCTTTTCCACGTGGGTGACACTCCCGCGGAAACCGGTATCGATCCCCGGTGGCGTCTGGGCGCGATGACATTAAGCGAACCTATAAAACTTTGATATTAATCGAAACCGTAAAGTACCACGGGCAAGGCAACTCGCGACAGCCGCCGGTGCCGGTCGCCGTCGTGTTATCCTTGCGTATCGCTTCAGAACTCCATCGTCTTCTTTTTTCCGCTCGAGATCGCTAACACATCGCGTTATTTATTGCACGCCGTATAGCTTCTTGCGAACGGGAACAGGACGAAGTTACGTTACCGAGACCGCTGGTGAGAAAATGTTCTCTTTAATCTTTCTTCTCTACTTCCAGGCATTAAGTTTATGTTCCGCTTCTTACTCCCGTCGCGTTTATTTTGAAGGCGCCGTCGTGTACAAGCGAACATTTTCTCTCGGCTGTACATACAAACAACTTTTTTCGACAAATTTGGAATCGATATTAACTCCCGAGGTGTACTCTCCGAGGATAACGCGAGATCTTTTTTCTCTCGATCTTTACAATATCTCTGTCTCCGTCAAAGATGCCTGTATCTTGAATTTTTTTCAAACAAATTTGCGCATCTCTATGTTCTTTGTTCTAATTTTTCAAGGTTTAATGCTACTATTAATAGTAGTTTAGTACCTAAAGATACTCGCGGATCTCATATTATGTGAGCTACCATCGAATTATTATGCGATACTCGTCTGTTTTATTATAACTGATTCGTTTTTTCTTCCGATGTGATCATTCGACAGCGAAAGAGAGAAAAACAATCACCCGCGAGAATTAGGAGCAACGGAGTCTCGTTCATCATCGTCGTGCCCGGCATCCGGGCGCGAGCCCTTTTAACGCGTTGCAATTTCGACTTCCGTTCCTTTTGACAGAGCGGGAAGAGAACTCTCGCCCTCCCACGCGATACTAGTTTAATTATCTCGGCCTCGGAGGCTGCGGAAGAAAAGTAGACGGAGTTGGAGAGAGAGAGAGAGAGAGAGAGAGAGAGAGAGAGAGAGAGACAGACGAGCTGGAGTTCCAGACCCACGATGAAGTTTTCAGAGTTTCTCTCGTAGTCAAGGCAGCTGAGGCACCGATATGCGTTGTTTGTGGATCTCCCGTTTTTCCTTTTCTTCTTTCGCCTCGTTTTTATCCTTTTTTCTTTATTCCCTCTGAAATCGCTTTAACGCGGTCTGCGACACATGACGAGGAATGAAAAGCCACAGTGAGTTTCCTCTCTACCTCAATCTTTGTCTGTTGTCGCGATTTCCCGTGTCGATTGGCAATTCTTTGAACATGCACGCATCACTTCTTCCACTTTGTATCAGTGAGAAGAACGAAAAGAAAAACATCGTTACGGAGATCAAACGAAAATTTGTCGCCCTTTGATCAGAGGTGTCGTCGCTGGGAAACGCGTTGTCGCGCTTTTTCAAAAAGATTGGTGAGTATGGAGCTCGCTATGCTCGGATATACCGCGCGGATTAAGCGCGAATTAATTATCTCAGAGAAGCTCAGTAGAGCTGACATTTTAGTCTTCTAGACGTAATGGCGACTTTATGCCTTCATGATAAAGCTGACGAGGATGCGCAGGATTGCAGATTAGAAATGCAAAGTGATATGAGAAACTTGACTATAATACTATGCAAAAGTTTATTAACAAAAGACTATATTAACAAAAGTTTATTGTTTTTATCTTTGATATTATTGAGATGCCTACTTTTTTATTTCTACATTTATAATTATAATCTTAACACGATTCTGATTAAATCTTCTAATTTATTCTTTATTATTTTTTATCGTTAAAAATTTTGTTTTAAAACTTCTTGTACGTATAGTACAAAGATCTGTTTCGTTCTTTTATCTTCCTTAGTATAGTCATAAATTGTCTTTACTAACCGTCGGCACAAGAAATAGACGCAGGAAACTAGAAAAACGCCATTTTGAGAAAGATCCATTGTTGTTTCGGCATCGAAATACTCGAAATACAAGATACTTCCTGCGAAGTTAATAAAATAGAGAAACGTAATATATAAGAATAAAGATTCAGTCTTGCCAAAGCTCTTTGTCCGTTACCGTGTTTAGATCGATAAACTCGTTATCGGAGAGACGTCGGTTTCGTATTGGAACTAGCTTGACTTCGCGTAAGTCGCTTCTTGTCCAGTCGACGATCCATTTCGACTTTACGGTATTCCCGCGAATATTCCTCGAGACGCGGAAAATGGTAATTGCCACAATTTCTGTTCCTCTTATCTCCGAGCGAGCGGAAAGCGTCGCCGAGTGGATCAAACGGAATTTTCGTTGCTACTTTGATTAAAGTATAATTATTGAGGTTGCCTGGAGGAATCTCGGGGGTCATCTCTTGCGAGAAAATCTCGTTACGAGATTTCGTCCGAGATATTGCTCCCCTTCGCGATTCCTTTCGTGGCTCGCCGCCTTATGCGACCATTGACGGGGATCTCGGTTGATTTTCAGTCGCGAAACAGGCTCAATAGCGATAATGAATTGAATTTTATCGTCTCGAACAATTCGATATCCGCCGTATTTTTGCTGAAATAATTAGTTCTTTGTCGATAATTTGTTCTTCATCTGCAGCGGTTCTTTTTCAGAATTTCTCCAGTTCCAGTTACATTAATTAAATAAATTAGTAATAACATTTAATTACTGTAAATAATTAGACATTATATAATTAGACAATTTCTCCGTTTTGTAACGCCTAAAGAATCTCGACGCGAATCGTCCTTTGTATATTTTCATAATGATGATAATTTTCGTGTAAGTGAAAATATTAGTTATATGACTCAAGAGAGCTGGCGCTTTCTTTATTTCACGTTTTATTCGCGCAAAATTGCTTCTTCACGTTCTTTCAGCGACTGATTCAATTGCGAATTCTTCGAGTGCGCCTCGACGGTAAATCGGGACATGACACGAAGCAGGCGGGAGGCATCCCCCTCGTAACCGCGTAAGCTTGTGCGCATTACCGTTCCGGTACCCGCATGCGGTACCGAGCTGTGACGCGCCTTGAATATAATGGTCGACGCCGCGAATCCACGGATATCGAGAGCGGCCGCTGCACCGCCACCGCCGCTACCGCTCGCAAACGACATAACGCATTTAGAGGGCCGTGCGTATCAGTGTAATGCGATTCCACCCGGAAATCCCTGAATTCATCGAATTCCCATACGCGGGATGCATCCAAACGGCCGTCTGCGTCAGTTGCAATTGTGAATTGCATTAACGTGGTGTCGCGCGAACGCGCCACCGCGAGCGATTTCGACGTATCGCGGGGATGACGACTCGCGTCATCGACACCCCAGCTGCGACCCGATTGCGGTATCGCCGATGCGAGCGGTATACGAATATCTATCGCGAGAAATCTTAATATAGATCGGGCGTTGCACGAGTCGGTTACCAAAACCGCCAATTCACCAAGCAATATATTGCCATTACTTTTTGTAAATGGCTCTAAAATTATTCATTAAAATATGATATAAAATTACTCTTGCACAGAAGCGAAACAATTTCGAACAGATTTATTTATTGATATTACAACACTTTTGACAGATATGAATAAATAAACAGTTACATCTTAATATTCCGAAATTCTATAACAAAATAAATAATATGTCGTTCCGCGAACATTTGACAAAACTAGAAAGAAAAGGGTTTGGAGCAAAGCATTTTGTTCGCATTGCATTTATAACTATTTATATCTTTAATCTTCCAAAGAATAACAATCTGTTAAGATCGGCACAATGTGCGACGTAACGCGGACGATAAATCTTTCGAATTAGCGAGATAAGTAACGTATCGCATGCACGTCGAAATTTATTTTCCGGACGCATTAAGAAGAGATTTCGGTCATTTGCCTAACTTGGGCCACGCACGTCGTGTTATGCCGGCAATGACAGCTCCTCGCGCCGGAGGAAGGGCTCTTTTGTCGGGCTCGCGTAGGCGTAGAGGTCGTCTTGGCAGCTTCCTCCGTTCCAGAGTCGACGGAAGTGGCCTGGCCACCGTCGGGAGGATGTCACAATTAATGCTGACCAGGGCTCGTTAGTACGTTTCCTTTTTCCCTGACTCATATCGCCGATGCCGGCAACCGAGGAACCGGGAACGCTTCCAGAGATGTTCGGACGAAAAAGGCACTTCCTGAACACACGTTTCAATTTATCGGAGTCTTTATAGGGGGGGGGGGGGCTCCTGTTGTTGCGCGCATTATAGGCGTATCGTTCTAGTAGCAATGGGGTATTTTTTTCACATTGCTTCCAGTAGCTAAATCAGATATAATCTGAAGTTTCGAATCATTCACATTTTGCATTTATTAATTTGTCACTTATCCCCGTCCGATCCTGATTCGCATTTTTTTTTCGAACATGCGATATTATGTCCGCGATGATATACGTGTGGGCGTAAGTGGCTCGATTCTCGGTGCTATTTAACGTCGTTGCGTCTCACAACCGGCGCCATATATGTAAATCACGACGAGATAAAACCTCGCGTATGGAACCTCTCGCGTTGAGCTCGCACCGGAAACGTGGGTTAAGTCGACACTTCCCATAATATTGGCCTCGCCTCTACGTCATGCTAATGCGATATCATGTCAACTGCATGAGGAAAGATGATCGGAAGATAAGTGGTTTTCGACGGGCATGAATAATGGTCGGATATCATCATTAACGATCTGATTCGAGTAACACGGCCAAACCGAGTCACAATGTTATATATTTTCAGTTGCCATCTGTAATCGTATTTGTATAGGAGGTCCATATATATTTCGCAATATTTTTAGATTAAATCACTTCATATACACGTCGAATGCCATTAAATTCCATGTCTTTTATTTCTGACCTGGTTTCGGCAGCTCATTTTTTATCTTTTATCGGAATGAATTTTGGGGTGGCACATCCGCGATATATATTTAGAAATATCACAAATGGAAGTGAATTAATACATTGAAAAACATTTCGCTTTGTTCAATTTTGATGTGTATTTTAGGAAAGAAAATTTTCAGCATTATCGGCAATGTTATCGGGAAGCGTTTAAGCTTATATTATGTGGATAGCATTGGTTAATTTCTTGGTGTATACATATGTAAGTGTATCGACGCGTACCAGTGGTTGCAATCACTTTATGCCATGGGTAAGCAAAACGCGATATGGCCGGGCCATTTTTGTGCTTATCGTGTTTGTTGGTCGTGTATCATATTTGTTTCTTATTCGTGCCGTACGGTTCTTAAAACAATAATGTCGGCAACGTTGAGGGAAGGCACGACGAGCGAACCGGCTCTCGCAATTCCGTTGAAACAGAACAAACGAGACTGCCAGCTCGCTTCACCACTAATTAGATCTCGAAAACTAGGTCGCGCCGTTGTAGTCCATGTTGAAGAATGAGGAAATAGGGTACGACTCTCCGCCACGAAATTTTTCAGCGAATTTTTGCTTTATTCTTACTAACGTGGTAGGTATATAAAAAGCTTTTAGTTATATTTGGAATATTTGAAAGTAATGTATATATATACGTATAGTTTACATACACACACATACACACCAATCGTACTCGAGCATGTTCCATTTCGTGAATTACAAAGTAAGGTTTTGAAAGTAGTTCGGGATTGACATCTTGTATCTGTACTAAAACAGTTTTTGGCTCCGTGTAATAAAAATGATTGAACTTTTTACTCTCTTTCTCCCTTTTTCTCTTTCTTTCTTCCTCTCTCTCTCTTTTTTTATTTTAAATAAATATTGTAGCGTGCGATAAAATACTATTAAAAATGTACAAACAAGATTTTAATTATGTTTTGTGATAAACAGAATTCGACGATTTTATCAAGCTGATGCGAATGTAGGAGGCACGTGCGACACGTGTTCACAGGCTGTGGCATTTGTTTTATGGAAATTTCTCCTAGGGGTGAGGTTCACACTAATTCCGCGGCGTGCTTAATATAAGGGAATATTGTTTGATCCCATATCCTATCAATGGCACTGATTGGTCTTATTAATTAGCGTCTATTTCTGTTTGTTGTTTTTCGATATATCGAGGGGGCTCTTCGGTACTTTTCTGATCAAATATTGTGGGAATTAATTGTGATAATTAAAATTATTAAATTAAATATCTATCAAACGCAAGCTTTAAATTTATTTAAAATAATAATTCCGATGTATTTAGATTCTCGAAATGTATTTTAATTAAAATGCAATTTAATTAACATCTGCATATAAGTCGCGTTTTTATTATTAAATAATATTCTAGTTAGGTAAGTGTCTCTTTAAAGTTTTGCCAGAGGAAATCGCTGTGGGAAGGAATACCGCAGTTTCGGTCCCTGAAGCGATTAGAGTTAAAATAGTTAACTGTTACGATCCAACCTGACGTGATAACAAATGATAGTTCATGAAACATCTAATATGATTTGAGCTATGCCTCTTTACTATTTGGCTAATTTTAATTTCAATATCCATATTTATTACCAGTTTCTTTATACAACGACATGTCAAAGATAATGATAATATTAATTGAAAATTATAAACGTTTACAAGTAGAAACAGACTTTTAGGATTTTGCGTATCGAAAATCACATATTCTCTGTTGAAAAAAAAAAATTGTTTTTTTTATTTGTACTTATTTCGTCTTCGTGATAAAAAATACAATAAACTCCATTTGCATTCGCGAGTTTATGTTCAATATGTATCATTAACGGTTATTGCGAACGCACGGGCTAACTACAATTATTTCATGTATTTTAGGATACATTTTATCGATAGGCGAATTAAATTGCATATGGTTCGAATTAATCCAATGCAATATTCTTCCTTTTGTAAGAGGGGAAAAAAATATTCGTTCTCTCAATAAAGCCTGCCACTATCGTCGACTCGAAAAATATATGAATTTTTCAACACGTACTATTACGCGCTGTTAATCCTCTTTTTTTCTGCTTTTACTTTCTGCCCCAACAAAACTGTCCGGCTTGTCTTTATAATATACTCGGAAGTCAGGTATTTTATGTGGAAAAGAGGTGTCGCGCATATGTGTTTGCCGAACGTGTAAATAGTTCTGGTATCTCTGTGCCGCGTAGAGAGATTACTGGGTCTATCTGTGTGCTGCATGTTACATTTTCATCTAGTTGCTGACATCTTCTAACTTGGAATTGTCGTAGGATCATTGTTACTCTGGAATTGCGCCTAGATATATTGTATTCTACGCAGCGACTACTATTTCTCCTGAGCTTTCGTATAGGATGCCAAAATTTACTGAAATATTGCATTTTAAGCAATTGCATTATAACGCTTAGAAATTGACAAATTTTCAACAGGAGAAGTAATATGAACAAGCTAATTTGTCAGATATTAAGTTACTTCTTCCAATTAGAATTAAATGTTGACTTGTATAGGAAATTATTACATCATTTAGTTACTTATTATTCGTAGACTTTTTTTTAATAAAAACCTAAATAATATCGCGCTCTCAATTCGAAAGCACGTTGCGTAATGGAATAATTTCAAATTTTTATTAACACATATATTGTTCAGTCCAAAAATTTGTTGTAAAGAACGTAATAGCATCAGCGGATCTGTAGCAGCAAAAATCGCAATTGTTTGTGAATGGGATGGAAAGTCGATCGTTTTTAACGACGTACATCACGTTGATCTCTCGATAAACTCGGTCGCGACACACGCTATCGATTGTAACTTGCCGCAAATACGGCGCAGGCGTGACATACTGGCAACAATTGCGCCATGTAAAACACCGAGCCGCATTCTCGAAAATTGGAAAATGGAAAACAGATTAAAAAGGATCGTGCTACACGACCGCGCCACAAACGTGCCACGGCACGGGTCAAAATTAAACTGGAACCGGGAACTCTCATTCGCGGAATGAAATTTGGAATCACCAAGGGAAATAATCAATCAAATTTCGATCTCAATGATCTGTACGTACCAGATTTCCACATGCATTTGCATAAAAATATTTCGTTATTACCGGGATGCAAAGTGCGCGGCGTAAAAAAATTTTTTTTATCGCCGCTGTTATTGTTAGAAATGTAATTTCGTTTGACGTCTCTGCCCCTTGTATTTATTTTAAAGGACGCATATGAATATCCAATGCAATCCTTTGCCATCGAGGGGACAGCTGCGTACGTGCGGGTGAATCGAGTTTTAATCCCGTTGCGTCAGTAAAACCCCCCTTTGCCGGGATTAATAATCATCGTGGTTGCATGCCTCAAAGCCGATTGATCGCATAACGCTACGCAGCTCCGACTAATGTCACCTGATAACCTATTTACGGCCTATTTCGCTTTTCTGCGACACACTACCTCGTGGTTGAAAAACGAAAGCGCGTAATAAAAAAGGAGATAAGAGAAATGCATGTCCGTTGATATTTAATCTGCAAACAATTGCAGATCTCTGGACGCTAGCTTGATCATTTGTCAAAAAATCGACCGTTCCAGGAGAAGAAAATAATTTTAATTTTACTTTTTTTCTATAATAAACAAGAAAAAAACATGAAAATAGTCTGAGATTATAATTTTCTTTATATACCGCGCAAGAATATACATCTATTTCTTAAGTATTTACGTTGTATATGTATTTCATGGTTCTATCGCTCGCATGCTGAAAATCTCTAAAAAATCATTCAGCTAAATAGGAGGATTCGTTTCATGGATTTTTTTTTTCAAATTCCGTTACTTTGTGCCATTCGTACCGCAACATCCAGATCCATTCTGAAAAAAAATCTGCAACGTGAATCAAGAGATGGCTACACATCGGTTATATCCGAGCTAAAAAAAAAAAGAAACGAGAAGTTGACGTTTCAATTCATGTATGTACGTACGTGGTGTGTTTCCGAAGGGAAAACAAAAACACGGGGAAAATAAGGACAGTATATAAATTCAATAAAAGTAATCCCGTAGCGATTAAAGCTTCCACGGCAGAAACGTGACAATATAGCAGTCCACTGCGCGTCTCTGAATAAATAAAAGACATGGCATTTCAATTATCGCGCTTCATAATTTCGAGTAGAACGGACGAGTAGGCCGCAGAGCGTCGAGCGAACTTTCCGAATGCAAATCTGCGAACCATTCACCGTGTGACAATCCTTCGTTAGGAGAATCCCCGAACGCGTGGGACACGCGCGAGTGTTCATTCGTATAACAAAATTCGTCTTTCTTTCTTTCTCTCCCTCGACTATACGTTTCAAAGTTTCTCCCAGCCGCGGTGAATTATCGAGGAGACGATCACGACGTCTTCTCTCTTCCGAGGGAATCACGAAAAATCCTTTACGATCAGTCCAACCGACGCGTTACTTCCCACGAATCTCCATCACGAATGCTGATTGGTTTACGGTCTTTCGACGTTCGCGACATTTTCCGTCGACCTCGCGTCAATGCATATCCGGTGCATCTTATTCGATTATGTTCCCCCGCGCGTCTTGCGGCGTTATCGCGTATAAAACTGACTAGTGCAATCCAATTATCGTCATGACGGCCGCCGGCGTCAGGACAGATCCCACCCCACGCACGGACAGATTTTATTCAGCTTTGATACGTTACGAACGTCGGCGTCGCGCCGTCGAGCTTTTTATTCGAGCTGGTTTCAACCGGCTGGAAAAGATTACCGTATAAAGAAAGTAATGCGATATCGTACGATAGGAGATCAGATGCAAACGGAAGTGTTTATTCGTGCAATGACAATCGCTGTATTTTGATTTTAATGTAAAAAAGTTAGTTTTACTTTAAACCCCTTCCAGTGTGCATTATTCAAATTATTAAATTTATGAAAAAAAAGATTCTGTTTAATAAGGCTTATTAAATATATGTACAATGTACATTGTACATATTGGTAGAATCGTAGATACATGTAATATACATTGATAGAGCCATAAAAACATAAAAATCCATATATACATAAAATATTGCACTCAAGAAAGTATATAAATTGAAACGTTTGTGAAATAATTCACCGTAATTCTTATGCGATCATTTTGATTTGAATAGTTTCGGTGTTTAGTTACCGTCTCTATTTCTTATTATATTCGAGCTGGTTTAATTAAATAATACTTTCGACGCTCCTAATGAACGACATGTCATTATATCGCAAATTACTATCACGACTGTAGAGAATAACAAGCAGTGCGGAAATTGGTGACACGTCACTATTAGTCTGTTTTTTGCGCTTCCTTCAGGAGAAAAAGCATTCGATACTGATCCAATTAGAAGCTACGATTTTCTTCGCTGACTCGGCTTGTCTCACAGAGTAGAAATTTGCTGAAAGCTGAAGTCTAAAGTCACGCGGATATTGCGCGTCATAGTTAGCCACTTTGCTGAGGAATGATTACTCCCTTTCGACCATCCCACGCCTTTTTACCTCGTACATACCCTCGAGGTACATACTCGAGGATGGAAGACGGTTGCAAGCAAATTTAACTTAACCGATAATTTGCTTAAGCTGCATTAAACATCAACACGTGGTTCTCAAAGACTAATTATCTTTCTTAAAAGTGAACCCTTGTGATTTTATTTTAATGATTAAATAAATTTTGGTTTATTTTGCAATCGCGATTTGTTATCTATCTGAAGTTATGCAATATTTTTAAAATATTTAATAGGATAACTTTCGAATTATAATTAGATTAAATTTTTTTCAGATTAAAATTAGCGTTGCATTTTTTTCATAGAAATGTTGATTTCAGATTATTAAGAACCACGCCCCCCCTGGAATTTTCGATAGAAATCTTCTGGCACGCATACTTAATGGAAAAATCGATATTTGTATATACTGACGATACCAACTGTTTTTTTAATATCTCGTAGGTGATATCAGCATGATGAAGAACGATGCTCACGGCAAATTCACGAAGATGTTATAAATTTATGGCATCGCTCTTCTCTTTCGAGGCGACGCCTGACGTAATTCGGGGTGGTAAGTGCCGAGGGTGGCACCGGCTATATCGCGGCTTCTAATTTCCACCGGCGACCTTGGGCAAAGAAATCGTAAATTTCTCACGCCCACGAGTTCTACCTGGGCGTGGCAGGAGCGACGAGAGAAAGCAGATAGAGATAACCGAGGGGATGGAAATTTTTTTCCTCGAGAATCGAAAGCTCTCCCCGTCTTCGTATATGTGGTATTTCGACGGCGATTTATCCCCGAAACGTCGCCCTGTCTAAAAGAAGTCGCGCATTTTTCGTGACTTTTTTCACTCTCATCATGACGGAATTGTAAAAGTGCTTTCTTTAATCCTGAATAGAAATGCGTCGTTGGAAGAGCAAAGCTGTTCTGAGCTGTTCTGAGCAAAGAAAACTCAATGGAGTCGCTTAAGCAGGAGAGTGAATTTTGTGTTTCCTGATTTTCTCAAATTCTTCGTCGCGCTAGAAGGTACGAATCAACCAAACGAAAAAGAAGTGTAATAATTATAAAAACTTTTCGCTCTCTATTAGTCTGTATTGTAATATGACACGGTGTTTTTAATTTTCATTTTTATTAGACGAATAAAAGGAGCGAGTCGTTTAGCGTTTGACTCGCAACGTGATTTCCTCGAATTTTTGCTACTAGTTCTTACGATAAATGCATTTCACTTCGTGCATAACTGCATATATATTTCCGGCACGGCAGCGCAACCCCGTACTTTGCGTACCGTTGTCGGGGAAAGTCCGCGACGTACCCTGTAATCAGAACACTTTCGCTTCGCGAAGTCAAAAGCAATAAACACATTTCGTATCTTGACGCAGGTGTGCATCCCGCTCTGGTAATGTGCACGTTTACCTGCAATTTCGACACGTCTTTACCCTAACATTATTTGTACACCGATGAAAAATTACCGAAAAACTCCACGCACAATATTTGATTCTATTCGCTTCTGATTTTAATTTCCAACAAAGTCTAAGGTAATTTTGATCTCAAGCGTAATTTCGAAAATAGATTATACAAGCACAAGAAGAAAAGGAACTTCTTCGCTAATCGCAGTAATCGCCCAGTTGAAATCAGATTATTTCCTATTCCATCATAAATTTTATGAAGATTGATTGCGTTGCATACAATATCATTCCCACTGCCGAAATTAAACATACTTGATCCTTCTGTTGAAGGATGGACCATGAGGAAACGCGGTGCCGGCTGGTACTAGACGAGCGGTCGGCCACGCTTGCACCTCATCGTCGGTCGTCGTTGTCGACGAGTTCCCGGTACGTCCAATCCCGAAGCAAGCGGCAGGTGTCGCGTGTGACAGCAGACACGAGCTCGATAGGTGCGATAATCGAGGGTGGCCCGGTCGTTGCCGCCGCCGGGCCGGCGATGCGACGATGAGCTCGCCGAGGGTGCTTGCTACCCCTCCACACCCGACCAAAGGTAAGACGGTCTTGAAACTTCTGATCGAGAGTGTCCTTAACCCGTGCATCTATTTCTTCCTCTTCTCTTTTTTAATTAAGAAAATATTTGTTTTGATATTCAGCTCTTAATTATTTTTGCGACTTATATATGCGACGTTTTATTTTTAACAGAAGTATCTTCTTGAAAGGAATAATTTTTAAGTAATTGACGTTCTATCTTCTACGCGAAAGCGACACTCTGCCTTTAGATAATTTCCAGTTTGTTAAATATTCCTTTCAATTGACACTTTAGATGATTGAAAGAATTTGTGTCACAGTTAAATTATATTCGGATAAGTTTTTAGTTTGACAAATTAGTTTGACAAATATTTCTAATATTGATACGTTAGGTGGTTGAAAGAGATATATTTTTAAAAATTAAATTATCCCCGGATAAGTTATCATTTCTTATTTTGTTTGGCGTGTAGAGATTACCTCGTGTAAGATGGAACACTACGTTGATTATACATCAAACTTCAAACCGAGCAACCTTGAGATATTATTGACATGGCATATATCTTATTGATCCATTTATCCTTTCGATTTTTGCGTAATAAGGGGAAAGTAACGAAACGTATAATCACGAGCGCGAGAACACTGGTGCGCGAAGTAACATTGCTTCTTCTTCGTGCCTAGCGAGCGCTATATTTGCGTTACAAAAGCACGACAAACAGGCAGAAGAGCATTGTTAAGTGCGAGTGGCGACGTTTTCGTGCCTAAGTCTTTCACCTTTGTGCTCCCGACAGCCCCGCGTAATACCAAGGCCGGGTAGTCTCGAAAACTGCATCAACGAGGCCGAGCGACGAGGAGCGGTAGGCGGTTCAAGGCCGAAACTATCCGCGTGGCCATGGACCACGAGGCGAGGAACGGAACCGGCAGCAACGACAACGAGGAGTACACCAATATTTACTTCATCGTCGGCGACCGCAGGGAGACGGCCACTTACAAAGCGAATCAGGTCACGGACATGGAACTCAAGGGTGAGTGGGAAAAGGGGAAACGAAAAGTTTCATCGACTTTTCTGTCGTTATACTCGAGTGAACTTTTTTCTTTATTTAACACAACGTTCTCAAAATACTCGTGCGTGTTGCGAAAATACGCATATGTTCAGGGCGGTAAAGGCGATCAACTATATAGTTTTCGTAAAGTCAAGACGTTCAAAGGATTTATTTTTAGACAATCAGATTGTATTAAAAATACGTCAAATATAAAAAATACGTTTTTCATGTTTACCCTGTATATAAGTGTACAGAAATTCACAGAGATTGTTAGCAAATTAAATAATTTTTAATACGTAGTAATAATTGATATCATGGAATGAGAGCGATACAAATTTGCAATCACGATAATACAGTTTCACTGTAAAAAGCTATTAACTTGGCAACATTTATTGTTTACGTAAAAATATAATAAACTTGTTAACTAAAATTTCAAGTCGGATATTATAGCTAATTAAAACATTTAGAAGATATTTTCAGCTCCCAGCTTTTAGGGACTCGGGGATTATTGTTCTTACTATCTATATATTCTAGATACAATTAACGCTAAGAGTTTTTGTTCATCATTAAAGCTCGGCAGGTCTAGGTGCTGAATACAATAAGATTCATTACCGATTCAGGGGTATTCAATTTATCAGCGGTCCAATCGCGGCTGAATCGTAAGGGAAAGAGGCATTAACGCGAAAGTTAGCCGTTCATTAATCTTTTCGACGGGAGAGATATTTTATCCCGGCCGAATATCTCACGCCGACCTGGAACACCCTACCCTGTCCTACGTCTCGAACTTATGGCCGCCGCGCGAAGGTATGTTTCGCGGAAGAAACGCGTGAGAAACTTTCTCCCGTCAATGGTATCGGAAGGCGGGCGAATATTTGACATTCTTAGGATTTAATCAATTATCGATCGTGACATTACGAGACACAACGCGACGCGACGTGACACGCGAGTTAGCCAGCCGGCCAATCCCGCGAACGAGACGTTCGCTTTTGCCCGTCGCCCGATATGAAAGCTTTCACTTCGAAGCACTACCGAAATTATGTTTGCACACACTTCACCTTCGTGCCGTGACCTATCGACCGGACCGCCGCGCCGCACCGCGCCGCGCCATTCCTCTCGGCTCGGTCGAGTGGTTGACCGAGTCGGCGCCCCTTACTAACCTCCCGTCGGGGGGTGAAATGACATGAGCACGCACTTGTGCCGCAACTCGTCCCAACTCTTTCAACTCTTTCACGACCATGGGATAATTTTCTCGATTTTCAGAGAAGCGACACGACGACGATCTCGAAAGGATACAGAAGCAGTTAGATTGAACATTTTTTTATCTTTTTCACCCGTTGATACTCCGCTCTTTATATTTGACCTGATTTTGTTTTTTTTTTCCATCTGGTTTTCCCTTCCTTTTTTTCTGGTTGACGTAGTTTTCCCGTTTCCGGCACTTTATAGTATACCGTATTTTACTATACCACTTTATGCGTTACTGCAATGCGCATTATACTTTACAATGTATTGTAGTATATTGTACTGTAGTTTTATATTGTACCTTTTATATTGTTACTGCAATGCATATCAAAAATTTATTTATATGGCAGCACAATGGATTTTGTTTAGCTCACGGGCAATTTGAAGTTTAATTAGCCTTTGCATTTACGTATTGCTTTATTTCATTATTTATCTATGTACGCTCAATAGATAGCATATTCGAAACTAAAAATTCTTCTAAACAATCTTGATGGATTATTAATCCATCAATCTTGATGAATTTTTAATTTTAATTATTCTGCAATGTGATTTATTCTTAACAACATTGAAACTTTTGCATCAAAAAGATTTAATGATTCTAATTAAGTTCGTTCGACTATTCGATGATGTGCCAATCAATTACTATTCCCGTTGGAAATCATATCACGTTGTCAGGAATAGAATATTTCAATTTTCGAAATGTCGGTCAGTAATTATCCCCGCGTGTCTAATGCTAACATTATCGGGTAATTATTGTAGTAAAATAGTGCGATCACGGTCGATGGTATCGTGCGAATTTAACGGTACGTTACTCATATACGAGGCTACATTAGTTAATTAAAATTCTAATGCAATTACAACAGGTGTACAACCTTGTACGCCTGTTAAGGGAGACGGCTTTGTCAGCAATGATGTTACCGGCGACGTTACATGACGGTACAAAGTCATACTACAACACGGACAAGTCTCGTCAACGGGGGCCTTATCATACAGGATGATCTCCGACCCGTTGCGTTGTCCTAAAGCCGAGAGCTTTCCGACCCCTTTAACTTTCCTGTTTAACGCTCGAGAGGACTGCACGACATGTTACCTCGTGATTTTTCCCCTAAAATTTTCAGCTCGTCAATCAAAATTGACGCATGCAAACTCCGTCGCCAAAAATAACAGTTTTTTTCCCCGTTCTATCGATCACGCGGATACTAAAAATAGTACTAAAATGAAAGGTGACTATATTAATTAATAGATTAAGAGGATTAATGGACCGAAAGAGATATACAATATGCAGATCTCTGTCCATGGACATAAAATTTTAATGCTGATGCCGAGAAAATTAAGCTCGCGTCGTTTATCGATCAATTTCAATGTCGATTTTAAGAATGTCACATCATTTTAACTACCTTTCGCAGCCTTGTGTTCCCAAGATTATTACATGCCATCGTTGTTACGATCGTTGTTATGACGGTCATATCCCTGTTCCCCAGGACACTGTAGGTTCTCACGTTCTTCCACCCTGGTAGAGAAACCGGCCATGGAAATACTCCGCTCGCGTCGTCCTAGTTCCCTCGTTGCAGTCGCTTCCACTTAACTAAAAAGCCTTTTAACGAGGCCGACTCCGCGAAAAATGTGCCGCGAGGATGCTACGCAACCGATCGATATCTCGTCACGAGGACTCGAAATCGAAGCTCCGCTTTTCGCCGGGAATGAGAATTTCTCGACACCTTAGGAAGCATAGAAAATGCATCTCTTCTGATATGGGAACAAGATTTTTCCGATAATTATTCATCGAGCTATGCCGGACGTAGACTCTGCGAGAAAAGAAATTGAGGAAAAAAAGATGATGTTGCAAGGGGGTATCTGTAACAAAAACGGTAGTTCTTGCAATTTCCCAAAGGCTTGTTAAAGTAGAGCTGGCCAAATTGGAAAATCGAATGCCCGACTGTGGGTGCAGCCCTAAATGTCTCGCTGATATTTTAGATGGCGGCCGGCCACATTGCCCGACACGTGAAACGACCGCTTTCAACCGTTTTATTGATCATAAGCAGAATTGCACGTTCGTCGGGCCTATTTTTGTGCTCTCTGGGGAGTATAAACGTAAATGATCGCAGAGAGAAAAAATAATATACTGCAAGTGGCAGATTGGAGACGTCCAAATAATTGCAGGAGAGAAAACTTTCTCGGTTCTGGTCATTTGCTTGAAAATTCTTGCTTCGGATTATTAATTAGTTTTATTTAAACAATCGTGTTATATATAATTTAGTATTAATTTCTATATACCGATATAGTTAAATTAAAATTTAACAAAGATAATTTTTCTATATTTCATTTATACTTTTCGTTACTTACACATTCTTTTGTTTTTTATTTTTTTATTGTAAATAAATTTTCTGTCTTTTTCCCTTTCTCTCTGTTCTTTAATTATTCATGTATATACAGCAAAACAAAAAA